>RJWJ010002192.1:0-106799 GCA_004363605.1 Indri indri
AGATGGCAACAAGTCAGTGGGGAGGAGATGCTGAGATATAGCAGTACAAGGTTGTTGGTGATTCATTCACTCAGTAAGTACTCGATGGGCTGAGTGGCCACACTTGGGTGCCAAATCACCTGGCTTCAAATTCCAGCTCTGCCACTTTCCAGCCACGTGACCTTGAGAACATTCCTTGTCCCCTGTGCCTCCATTTCTCCATCTGTAAAATGGAGAGAGTAATCACATCTACTCCCTAGGTTGGGTGCTAGGATCCCACCCATTAGGTATTTTGAATGGTGCCAGACAGAGTCAGAGCTCAGTAAACATTAGGTCTGTCATTGCCGGTGGTGGTCTTATATTTATGATATGCCAGACAGTGTTCTAGGAGCTGGAGACAAAGCCACAGACAACATCAGGAGTCATTGCACTTATGGAGCCACAATACAGTAGAAGAAACTGAAACCAAAATGACTCCAGATCCTGATGTAAGGGGAAAGTAAAACCTGGGCAGCGGGGTTGTGAGGAGGGCTGCCGTACCAGGAGTCTGAGGAAGGGGTTTGCAAGTGGAGCCTGGGCAGCGGGGAGGAGCAGCCGTGTGAAGCCCCGGGTCTGGACCCCTCCAGGCACAGGGCACAGGAAGAGCAAAGGCCCTGAGGAGTGCCCAGGCCTGGCGTTTTCAAAGGACAGGAGGCAGAGCCGGGAGCCGAGACCCTGGAGGGCCCACGGGTCAGTGGTTTCAAACTTGGCCTCACGTTAGCATCACCTGGGGAGTTTTAACAAGTGCCTGGTCCACCCCTAGAGTCAAGACTTTTGAAAGCTCCCCCTGGTGATTCTAAGGCACTGCAGACTTCGAGAACCACAACCGTGCACTACAGCAAGGGATCTGTATGTTGTTCTAATTGCACTGAGCAGCATCGGGTATTTGTTTCAGAAAAATCGCTCTGGCTGCTGCGTGGAGAACGATCCCTGAGAGTGGAAGAGAGGAGACCAATGGGGATGCAGGGTGCCCACCCCTAGGGCAGGGGGTGGTGGCCAGGGAGAGGAGGAGGTCAGGCTTGGTGTCTGCAGGACAGCGCTGGTGAGACTAGCTGGGAGGTGGGCTGAAGGCAAAAGTGCAAATAAGGGTGGCCCCAAGGTTTTTGGTGTGAGAAGCTGAGTCGGTGGGAAGGAGAAAGCTCGGTGAAGGGGGATGGAGAGTTGCACTTAGGACACATGAAGTTGGAGAAAATTGTTCAATTTCTAAGTAGATAAATGGAGTACTCACTTGCTTGGAGCTATCATGAGAACACAGAATGTGAGGTGCCTGGTGGGTCAGTCCCACGAATGTGGTGCCTGACAATGGCAAGAGGCATGGTGTGACTCAACGATGCTATCTTCGTGTCAGAAACAATGTCATAAAAATGATGCTATTCCACCTCTTAGAACGGGATGGGGTGAAATTGTAAATATTTATATTACACGTGGAAAATAGTAGAACATGTGTTGCTATTTTTGTTAAAAGTTACATTATGATATGTTTGTTCTCTCTTATAAATCACCTAACTTTTGTTATAAGTCACCTAAATCTGTGATAAATTCACCTTGCTCAGTATTAAGCTTAATTTTCCTCTGTCACCTCAGGTATAAATGGAATGTCTTTATACTTGTGAGTTTATGTGGTTAGGGAGTTTAGAGGCGCATCATTCTACCTTAATAAATTATGATTCCTTATCTGATATTAATATATCAGTGTAAATAGAATACATTTTGATATTCGCATGAGCAAGAAATGAATTTATTCATTTACCCAGTGCACAGAAGTGAATAATATCAATAGTCACAATTCTAAAGTCCCATGGCTGTTAAAATTTTGACAGATTAGCGTGTTACAGTATTGTTATATTGAGAATAGCACTCAGCACTAAAGGCATATTAATAGTAATTTAGAGAAATATAACAATGTAAATGTTATTCCTGTAAATACTGGAATCATTTTAGTATAAGGTAGTATGATAATATCAGTTTTTCTAAAATATAATAGAATAATATGACCCCACTTTTTTTAGAGACAGTCTCCCTCTGTCACCCCCCTGGAGTACAGTGGAGTGATCATAGCTCCCTGTGGCCTTGAACTCTGGCTCAAGCAATCTTCCTGCCTCAAGCCTCCAAGTACCACTGCACCTGGCTAATTTTTAAATTTTTTGTAGAGACAGGTATCACTATGTTGCCCAGGCTGGTCTCGAACTTCTGGCCTCAAGTGATCCTCCTGGCTTGGCCTCCCAAAGTGCTGGGATTACAGGTGTGAGCCACCACACGTGGCCATCCTTTTAAAAGAGTGTAAGTAGCATTCTCCGGATGACTTTTAGATATCCGGCCTATAAAGCAAGGCATTGTCTACTCTACCTAGGCATAGGATTTATTCCACTTTATTTGGTAACCATGATCCAGTGGAATTTTTTTTTTCGGTACAAGATCCAGTGTTTTAAAAATGTTTACAGGTCTGGGTAGTTTCATGTCTTGCAATATTTGAGATCTAATTTCATCTCTTGTTTATGGGGAAAGCCAGAAGCCAAATTTGTAGTCATTGTTCTTTTCCTCCTTCAAGTCTTCTCAGAATGAATTCCAAGGATTTACGACTTCTTTATTTCTCCTTCCAAATAGTTCAACACTTGAATATTACGAGAGCTTGTGTTCTCATCCAAATTATTATTTCTATTGAAGTTTAGTTCAACACAATTCAGGGTTCTATGTAATAAACTGTTCCCATGTAGACGATATTTTGATTTACTTCTGTAAATATTTTTATAACTGAAAGTGGAGCATCTAAACAATTGCTAAATATTTGTCTAGAATGTGCTTTAGAACAAAGGCTCTGCCAACAGCCATCCTTCACTGGTTTTTGGAATGGGCGGCTTTTCCCCAACGAATTTTTTTTTTCAGTTTGTATTCTCAGCAATAAAGTGATGATAAAATCCAAACAAAGAGATTATGATTTTAATATACTTTATTTAAAAAGTACACAGTTTTAAATTGGTTTCAATGGTTTCAAGCAGAAGGGACACTGCCTACCACTGCGGTCCCGTTTCCGATGGAGGGTGATTATCATGTGGCAAACTCACATTTGCATGACGGGCAAAGTAAAAAGATAACCTTTTTGTCAACATATCTTTAAGAGTTTATATCACGCACAGTTTAAAATCATGAGATGCTGATGGTTGGACTATATTTCATGTCTCATAGGTTGCACCATATTTTGGTTCACAGTTTATCCATGATTTAGCATGCCAAGAGAACATCTCTGTCCGTGTCACCTTGAGAAGAGCAGCAAAAGCAGAGGGAGCAGAACAAGGCCCATGTGGGCCTGGAGACTCGGCGCAGCCCCACACTCCCTCGCGTTCTCCTGCGGGGGAAAGGCAGGGGTGGGTTAGAGTGCAAGTGGGCTCCCGGATGTCTTAGCCTTTCCAAGCCACGCTGATTCCCCAGACCTCTCTCCAGACTTCAGTGTAAGCACTAAATCTCCTGGAACCTAGATGACGTGGGGATATGGATTTATCTAAATTTCCTCACGTTAGAGATGAGAAGATTGGATGTCAGTTGTCAATGCATAAAATAGTCTAATTACTCTTCGCATACTATTATGCACAACAGTCAAGATGTAAAGGGCTATGGGTAGAGATGTCTGCTGTGACCATATTATAAAAGCAAAATATGGACCTTCTAATTTTTCCTGGTCAGAATGTAGGTAAAATATCACATCTAAGGGGCCTAATTATTTCCGACTTGGCTATAGAAGGTTTTATGTGTGTTTTCTTTCTTTTTATTTGGGAAGAGGGAGGCCCTGTTTTACAAAAATGGAATTATATTATTTAATCCTTTCTCCAGAATACCTCTTTGCTTCTTCTTCACTAACTGATGGAAATTTCTCCATTATTCTAGTTCTAGTTTATTCAGCTGTTTTATTATTGATGGGCATTCATTTCATTATTTGTTCTTTACTACTACAAAGAGTGCTGAATGAAGGTCCCTATCAGCCGGTGATATTTGCCCCTGACCTTGCCCATGGTAAAGATGCCCAGGAGTAGGTTACAGAGCTAAAGGGAATTTTTGCCTTTGAGAGACATTTCATCATTATCTGGACTTCCTGATCACCCAGTGACTTGTATTTTCGTGCCCTTTGTTTATTTTTTACATGTGGTTGCCTGATTTCTCAATTTAAAGGGCTCTTTATTATTTGATTTATAATTTTTTTTTCAAGTTCCATAAATTGGCCAATGCCTGTTTTAGTTATCTTTTTCCATAAAAAATTATAAATTTCATACAGCTAAATGGATCTGTTTTTCTTCCATAGCTTTCTGGTCTTAGATAAAAAGGTCTCACCAACCCCTAGAATTTCTTATGAGACTATTTTTTTACCATGGAAGTCTAATCTGTATTCTCCCCATTGAATCAAACCTCTGTCATATACAAAATTTTTTATTCTGTTCCACTGACCTTATCTTGCTAATTATAGAAACTTAAAGAAAAACTACTGATTTTGTATGTTTATGTTATATCCAGTTACCAAAGCAAACTTTCCTATTAACTCTAGTAGTTTTTATTCTAATGACTTAGTTGTCTGAGTATGCAGTTCTTATTTCTAATTGAAGTAATTTTAGTGTTTTTGGCCCTTTGTTTGGATTTGTATTTTTACATAGAGTTTCTATTAGAGATCATCACTGAATTTTTTCAAAGGCCTTTCAGCATTTATTTATATAATACGTTACTGTTGAATTATCCTTTGAATAGAGAAGCAACATTCTTAATAAATCCCAAGTTCTTGTTAGTACTATACTGACTTTTAACATCTTTTCTAGGTCTTGGATAGTTTAAACAACATTAAAATTAGTTGCTATTGCTATTTAAAGATGAGATTAACATTCACTTGGCTCTGGTGGTATTTTCAAGAGCAGATATCTTCCCAATCTTCCTATAGTAATTGTTCTAGGAAAGGTTTCCATTTTGGGGGATGAGGGTGGAGTTAATCTTTAAATTTTTATTATTTTTCTATATTTCAACTTTTTTTGTTGCCTGCAGCATTATGGGAGGTATTCTCTTATAAATCACCTAGATCTGTGGTAAGTTTACTTTTCTTAGTATTAAGCCTTATTTTTCCCTGACCATCACCTTAGTTATAAATGGAATGTCTTTATACTTGTGACCTCATGTGGTTAGGGGGTCATGTGGTTTAGAGGCTTATCATTCCACCTTCATAAACTATGGTTCTTTTTATTTTTTATTTTTCTTTACACCAGCCTTCAGAAAGGAGCTGTGACTCTTTATCTGATATTAATATTGCCACTTTTGCTTTAAGTGAATTTCTTGTAAACAAAAGGCTGTCCAAAACTAAGCAGGGTAAAATAATTTTAACTCCAATTTAAATAGTAAACCAATTTGATCAGAGCCACATTGTGTGTGATAAAATTACAATGCATCCATAATATCCATAATATATTATTATATAATACAGTATATCCATAATAATGAAGATAGTAAAAACATTTTTAAGAAAATATATGGATATGATAGGAAAAGACTATCAAGCACAAACTAAATAACAAGGCATTAAGGGGATGAAAGTAGAGGACAATTAGCTTTTCTAGATCTTCTTTTTTAGCTTCCTAAAAGGGATTATTTTCTCTTGAGCAAAATTTCCAGCTATAGTTCTCTGACCACTGTGAGAGTCTCATTGTGAATCTGATGAGAAGAGGGAGCAAGAACAATTCTCAGACTTACCTCAGGATGGAAGCTGTGACAAGATTCCGGACGCCTTCTGATCTTCTGGGCCTTTAAACGTTCACACTTAAGGGATTCATTATGTTGACTGTAGTTAAGGCACGTTTCCAAGAATTACTTTTTCTACTCTGCATTTCACTGGCCAAAATTCAGCACGAAACTCTCTTAACAACTACCCTCTCCCCAACCGTGAGAAGGATGTAATTTTCTCCTTTCTAATATTTCTCCCCCAGATTTCCTTACTCTCCATCCTCCTTACCAGATTCAGCAGTCGCGGCTGGATCTGCACACAAAAGGATATACCTGATTTCAATGGGCGCCATGGTGATGGGGGCCACAGACTCACAGAGGCAGCTGCTGTCCACCACCACCATGAACAAGTTGCTGCTTGGGATCTGCTGGATGACAAAGGATCTGTTGGGACAAGAGGCAGAAAGACAGTGAGGGGTCAGTTACCATCCCTGAACTGAAGAGCCATGAGGAAGACTTCTCCCCCAGCTGGT
Organism: Indri indri; assembly: GCA_004363605.1. Taxonomy (NCBI): domain Eukaryota; kingdom Metazoa; phylum Chordata; class Mammalia; order Primates; family Indriidae; genus Indri; species Indri indri. The sequence goes on from RJWJ010002192.1 coordinate 6,237, forward strand.
AAAAACTACCATATTTTGTAAAGCAAAGCAAGTTTTACAAATAAATGGCTTTCCTATACTAAAGATCCGTCATGAGACTTTTCACTTACCAATATCAAGCTTAATTGAGAAAACAATGGCTATGGCTACTGTATGCAGCTCATACAACTCACTTTGGAAAGACTGGAGTTTTCTGCGTACACAAAGCAGGACAATCAGAGTTGCCTAAATCACCTCAGTTTCCAAAGTTTAAGAGGTTAGGCTTTTCTAAGCCTAATTTCCTTTTCCCAGAGCCTAAAAATTACCTAAAATTTCATTTGATGTTCCTCTAGATGGAGTTCTTTCTCCTCCCCTCAAAGATAGACTGAAACTGTGTCATGCTGATGGCAAAAGAGGCAGTGAACTCCCTAGACCCCACCTTGTACCACTTTGCCCAGTGTCTGCCTGGAATAGAGGACAATGTTGTGAATGACATTAATGATAGTCAGTTAGACGGTCCCACCCTTCTCAAAGTCCACGTTCTGTACAGAACTAAGGCTGTGTAGCAGCTCTGACCTTCTGGATCCATTAAGACAGTGAGTTCCACTGAAGTAAGCTTGATGGCACCTCCTTCTCCCACTGCCCAACACATTGAAGTGACAAAGTAATGCCACCATAAAAATACTCTTTCAACAAAATATACTACTGACTCTTTGAAGGAAAAAATTAGAGATCAAAAATCCCACATTCTTCCAGAGCAGCTAAATATTTAGCCCCAGGCTTAGAACCTTTGCCACAACTTTTTATGATATTTCATTAAATTCAGGTTAATAGACGTTAACCTAACAAAGTTGTTAATGGCTCCGTAAGTTTTATCTTCATTCATCTTTCTCTCAATAAATTCGTTATATTCTCTAGAGTATATCACCATGGTGAATTATTAATAAAATCATGCAGTGCAGAAAAACTCTTCTGCTTTGTGGGAAATTATAAAGAAGGGAAAAGGACCCTCCCCGTTTTTATTCACCTGCTGCCACCTCGTATGTTGAATTATTCAAGAATGCCTCTGAGACTACAACTCAATTGGCTTCCTTTCTACAAATGCCCAATGCCCATCCATCTAATATCCTTCATTTACGTTCATTTTCTTCATCCACAGTAGGGAACCCAGGGCATGCCACTGCTCAAAGATGTTTCCTCGATGCCTAAATCACCATCCACACTCCAGGACATCCATTCTCTGCCCTTTCCACCCTTCTTCAGAACTACATATGGCTGGAGGAAAATATTCAACCTTGCTAACTGTTTTGCTAAATTAAAAAAAAATCTCTGCTTTACCTTCCCCCTTTAACACTAGATCATTTCTTGCCTGTGCAAGGACATTGCTTCAGCAGTTGGCCTCTTCTTAATGGATCATGCCCATCAACATAAAAATATCCTACCTGAGACAGCTCTCAGCAGAGAACCAATGCTTTCCACCTTGGAGGCAAGTTAACAGAGTCTCAGAGAAAAGTGCAAAACCAAGAGCACGCAACTCTCTGAAGAACAAATGTTGACTAGAAGATTAAGTCAAATTAATGTACTTGATGAATAGTAAAGGAGAAAGAGATGAAAATATGAAATAGAAGATCCAAAGGGAAAACATATTTTCTGGATTGAAAAAAAAAAATCCTGTCCTTTTCATCAAATGGGCTCATTCGAGCCTTAGTGAAACTTCAGATCATCAAAGATACAGCCCAATCCTAAAAGCTTCTCTAGAAACAAACTACTTAAAAAGGAATGAGAATGAAATGAACTTCTCAAAGGCAGTACTGAGATGAAAAAACAGAGCAACATATTTAAAGTTTTGAGGGAACAGTAAAAAGGAAGTCAAAGGTATTATATGTTAGTGTCCAGAGAAAAACAGATTCTATGTAACTGTGGATATTTATAGAAAATTATATTTTATAATTTAGGAATAATTACTGAAAAAATATATAAAAATGAAAACCTGACCTATCTAAGATAGCATGATAAATTAAACACACACACATACACACACAAGACTGCCAATATAAACCTAAAATTATTATTAATACCAGTCACAATAAATCTGAGGTTGTTAGATTAAAAGGTATTTTTGGGTTTACAAAAATACCAACATTATGCTGTTTGCCACAGGAGCTCCCAAAACAGAATGACATGGGAGGAGGAAAAAATATATCAGAAAAATGCTAACAATAAAACAGAGAAACAAGTTTGGTAATACTCTTATACAAATATTCAGAGTGAAAAATATGTTAAAATGTGATAAATAAAACAGTGTACTGGAAAGCAGTAGAATCCACTAATAAGACATGACATGATTCTTTATGTGTGTAATAATCACAGTGCACACACTGATAGAAATACCAAAAGGGATTGCTGAAAGAAGGATCTATTAAAAATGTAGAGCAAAAACTCTTCAGATCTAACAATGCAGAGTATTAGTTATTTTCAAACACGAGGAACTGCAACGCATACCAAAGAGCCAACACCATCAATTACATGTTCTTCTTTTATGGTACAGTATAATCAGAAATTAATAGAAAAAAGATATATACAGTGAAAATTAAAAGTTAAAAAACAAATTTCATCAATCCTTGAGCATTTGAGGACTGCCCAGACTCAAATTTGTGCAGTATCACCTTAGACACTTTTATTGAAAAAAATGAAGGTTGCGAATAGTTGAACTAAAGTTTTTGAATCAAGAAGCTGGAAAAATAACAACATAGACCTGCACCTGTACCCCTATGCATGGCCTTCCCTCTCGTCCACTGGACTGAGTACTGATGCCCCTCCACAAAGCCCATCTCTCAGGCTTCTGCAAGGATGTGACTGATGGCAGAGAAGAGACAGGTGGCCACTGCACAAATGGTTTCCCTCATCCGCCAGCCTTTCCCTGAGGTTGACACATTTGCTGTCACATCTCCCATCTCAGGAAAAACAAAACTCATTCTTGACCTTCCCTCCAGCTACTGCCATGTTTCTCTGCCCTCCTTTATAGTATGACTCCTAAATAGAATTATCTACAATCTCTGTCTCCCTCTCTGTCCTTCCTCGTACCTCTCCTTCCTTCACAAATCCATTCCAGCAAGGCTGTAGTCCTCACCGCTCCACCTGAATCTGTTCTTGCCAAGGACACCAATGACTTCACCACCTTTCTCCTTCCTCCTTCCTTGCTCACTGTCTGCCCTTCACAATATACTGCGGTTTCCACAGCAGCAAGGCTGCCTTCTGACTGTGCCCGGGACAGAGCAGACTCTCAGTAAATATTTGTTGAATCAACAACAGAATTCGTAATGATAAAAGCAGCAGAAGAAAATGCAAATAAAACTGTGAAGATAATCGACAGAATCAAACTCTGGTTTAAAAAAATATTAACAAGAATCAACTTTTCGGACTCCTGATCAAGAAAGAAGCCACAAAGTAATATTATAACCCAAAAGACACAGGGGCATTTTAAACATTTTTGGTGACTATTATGTATAGCATTGCAAACAGTTTGAAAACTTCGAGAAAACACACCTTTGGGGATAAAGTATAAATTATCTACATTTGGCCAAGCTATAAAAATCATGAGCAGACCAGTTGCCACAAACAAAACTGAAATGCTCATTGAGAATCTACCCCAGGTGAATGCCACCAAATCACCCGAAGAACAGATATTGCTGTGTTCCTAGAAAACCCACATGAACCCACTGACCAACTCTTAGAACTAATAAAAGAACTCAGCAAGCTGACTAGTTACATAATCCGCATATAAAACCACAACCTAACACTGGCAATAGCCAATGAAAAATATTTATGAAATAAAGAACCATTGATAGTATCAATCATCACTATAAAATTCTCAAGAATAAATCTAGTAAAACATGTGCCTTTATGAAGAAAATGAGAACATAAAAAGACAACCTAAAAACTGGAGGGAGGTACAAAGTTTGGAAAGGAGTGCTCATATTTTAAAGATGTCGTTTCTCCCCTAATTAACCTTCCAATTCAAACCAATCGCAATCAAAATTCCAACAGGACTTTCGACAGAATTGGAGACAATGATTCTAAGATTCTTTCAGAAGAGTAAATATAAAGAATAGTTTAGACATTTATAAAAATTGGGTTTTATAAAAAGGAAGGGAAAGTGCTTGCCCTACCTAATATCAACATTGATGACCCAATTCACAGAAAAGGAAACACAGATGGACAATAAATAGGCAAAAATGGGGTTCAATCTCACTAAAAATTAGAGAAATACAAATGAAAATGAAAATGATGATTTTACTAGCAGATTGGTAAAAATTAAAATTCATGATAATACCAAATGAAGGAAGTCTGAAGCAATAAATACTGTTCTGCACCACTGGTGGGGGGTAAATGTTTACAGCTACTATGAGGACAATTTGTTATTATCACAGTGGACATCATTTGGGTTCTATTTTTTCTTTAGTTTTACTTCTCAGTAAGAGAAACTAATGTTCAGGAACCCAAGGAGTCACATATAAAGGTGTTCTTGGTAGCGCTGTTCATTGCCAGCACCCACCTAAATGTCCACCAACAGGGGAATGATTAAATAGGCAAGGGCATGTCCACTCTGTGGTCTACCGGGTTGCAGGCGAAAGGGTAAGGAGGTCTCTGCTGTCATGAAAGGATAGCCAAGACATAGCAAGTGGGAAAGTAATGTCATATTTAAGAATATTGTCCAATATTTAAGAATATTATATAAATATTTAAGAATAAAATAATGTCAAATATTTAAGAATATTTAGGAATATTTAAGAATATTTAATCCTGCTACAGAGAAAAAGAAAAACAAATGAGATGAATAAAATTCATAAGATGTATCAGGTATAAATAGCAGATAAGTAAGTGAACCATAACTCACATGAGATGAATAAAATTCACAATATACATTAGTTATAAATAGCAAATAAGTAAGTGAACCATAACTCACATTAGATACAGACTAAATGGACCAAACGAGTAGAGCACATGCGGGTTGAACACAAATAAAAAAGGATGAACAAATGAGGTGTCTTCCTATAGAAAAGAAGGAATGTAGGGACCAAGTAAAATTAAATAAATTAAATTCATAAGGCACAGACCTTGTCATCTCCAGAGTGCTGGCTCTCACCTATGTCATTCTTAAATTAACTCGCTGGCAACACCCATTCTCTGCCTATGGTACACAGATAAATGCCAGGGCTGCTCAGCAGGGTACAGGCAAGCTACCAACCTGACCTTGCATCTCTCCAATAAAACAAGTGTGCACTGGCTGCAGGCACCCTCTGCCTGCTGAGCCCCCATTCCAGGCTGAGGACCCTCAGGTCTGGTCCCCCTAGCCATGCTACCAGTGGGGAAGACAGCAGGAGAGGGTGAGGGGAAGCAAAAGCATGTGAAGGGAAAGGAAGGGAAGACAGGAGAGGGACGAGGAGAATGTAGGAACGCTGTGTAGCACAGGGTGCGGGGAAGGCGGGGGTCCTTGCACCCACTTTCTTTCCCCTGCTTCCAGCTGATCTTTTATTGCATTCTATCAGCCAAGTGATTTGGGCATATTAATCTGCCTGTGAGCCTTTTTGTTCTGTGACCTCTATGATAACTTCCAGGTAAGTACTTGGCATTCATGCATAAAGTGAGCACAAAACAAGACATATTCTGTAGGTTCTTTCTCTCTCTATATATATAATGGATGGTGTTATGCTAGGGCAAGGAGTATTGATTTGCTCCTTTTACAAAGAAAAAACTGAAACTCAAAGAGGATAAATAAACTCTTAACAGCAGCTATATGAATAAAACAAAATGACTCCCATTTTGCAGATGAAGAAATAAGAAGCTAAGTGACTTCCTAGAGTAACTGGGGCAGAGCTGAGGTTCAGACCCGAAGCTGCAGACCTCAGGGCCCAGGCTCACGTGCTCTACAACCACAACCGCAGACTGTGTGTCATGCCCTGGAATCACTCGTGCTCACGCTCCTTGAGGGTAGACTTAGAGCAATCACTCAGTACAGACACTTAATGACAAGATCTTGAATGCAAGATATCACTTTTAACACATTTACCATGAAGCCCCACAGCAGAATTTCCCTCTTTCTTTCCCAGATCCTAGGAGATGAAAAGCCTGCATAAAGCTACACTGAAGAGGAGAAAAGCCACCCCCTACAAAGGATTTGCCAGCGGAAAGATTAACTGCTTTTCCATATTTTAAAGACTTACTGTCTGCTTATTAACATGGTGCTTCGGAGGGGCCTGGGCAATGTTAGCTGTACATTTATGTGTACGATGTGTATTTATGGCCTGGGGTGCAGGGTTGAACTTCATAAAACACCCCTCCCTCCAGCTGGGCCCAGCAGCCAGGCTGACGTCATACTGCAGAGGGTCTGTGGCCTGGTGCGTTTGCCTGGGGCCAGAAAAGGCGAGGAGGGAAATGGCTCAGCAGAGAATCACGGCGGTTGTTTCGAAGCAGGGATAGGTCAAAATGCATGAAATAAACTAGGTCCTCAAGGGACAGGGAGTGGGGAAGAGGGAAGCAATTTTGATGTGTCCATTGCCGGAACTGAAATAACCCAGGCCTCCCTCTCCCGTTCACTACAGACCAGGAAAGAACTGGAGGGAAAAAGATGATGCGATTTCAAGACAGCCTCCCCGACGAGAGAGACTCCTTGCCGCTCGCTCGCTATCTTCTGAGAGGGGCTTTGCTAACCACATGATGAAAGCGACCACGATGCTTTTCTAATGCTCACCCCGAACAGACTTGCAGAATAGGGAGGAACCCAGGGATAAGATTCCCAGAGGACCACAGGGTTGCACATCCGGAGAACTTGGTTGTCTGGCCTTTTGTTAAATGGATGCAAAACTGTGCCTCGAAAAATAATTGGGCAGGATAGTCTTAAAATGTTTGGACCCCAGGCTGAGGTCTTTTACCCTTTACAGATTTTCCAGATTTTATCCAAAGATAAAGTGAAAGGCACAGGGAGCTATTTACGTGTGGTGCCGATCCTGTTCTACACTGCACTATTCTCCGGTTGGATCGGATACCTAACTGTGGCTCTCCATCGGGATCCTGTTCTCCATGGAGGTAGGAAGACGCTCTGTCCCCGACCTGCCCCACCCCAGCAAGCACTAGACTTCCCCACACTGACCCACGCCCAGAAGTTGTGGAGAGCAAACATTTGGTGACTGTTTAAATTCAAACTAAAAATTAAATATTGAGGACGTGTTCTAATCTAGCACAACTCCATAGCCATGCCATGGAAAAGGAAAGACCAGCACCTCATGCTCAGCCCAAACAAGGTAACAGGAGGAATAGCACTGCCTCACCTGCTCACCCCCAGAAAGTGACAGGCCTGGTAACTCTACAGGTGAATCACTTTAGCATGTCAAGGCACATGTAGTTCTCAAATATTTAAACTGTTTCGGAGCACAGGGAAAGAAGGAAATATTTCAAATTCATTTTATGAGGAATACTGATACAAAACCTGACCAAGATTATATAAAAAACTACAAATAATCTCTCCTTATGATTACCGATGCAATGATCTTCAATGAAATGCAATAACTAGACTTCAGTAGGACATTGAAAAAATAAAAAAGCGTGCCCCACTGAGGATTAACCTAGGAATGCAAGTGAACAAGCTTATTGAGCTTTCCCAGCTTAACAGAGATTGAAACATGAAACAATTCTTTCCCTTTTGCCCTCTTTCTTTCTTCTTTAGTCTCTGTTTTCAACTCCAGTGTGTTGATTTATTGCTTTCTCACCTCTAAATGATATCTTGTATAGTTTCCATAACTTTCTGACTACTTTAGGCAAATAAAATTAGTATAGTCTAGTTCAATACTCTAATCTCATATCTAGTTCAAAGCTCACACCATCCTTCCTCTAAGCTTCTAGGTTCTAGTTTCTTCAGAACTAGAAGAAACTAGTTTGGGGTCAGGAACACAGAGCAGCAAAGAGGAAAGCATTCTCTACTCACCAGGCCATGGTGCGGTTCTCTCACCACAGCTTGTTTTCTTACACTGATTGGCCTTTGGTGTCTGCTGTGTGGCCCAGCACCCAAACGTTGGTTCTCTGGGAGATTATGATGGATTCTGCAGAAGACCTAGAACTCTTCTATGCCACCCCCAACTTGACCAGCCACGCAGCTCCTAGCGTCAAAAGTTACTCCACAGCCTCTTGGCCCTGGGGTGACCTCCCTGGAGGCAGCCCTCTTGTTGGGTTTCAGCAAGATGGCCGAGGACAGCTATCTTCCCTGTTGTCCCCAGACACCTGGGAAACATGCGTATCTTGCCTGGCCCAGCCGCGGGCTGCTTGAGTGCTGCAGCTCCTCAAGTCTTGCCCTCCCCTCCAGTCCTCTTTTCCCTGCTCCGATGGCACAAGGACACATCAGTGTACCTGCTGCCTGTCAGACATTCAACCAGTGCTGGATTTCCTTCTTTCAGGTACCCCCGAAATACAGAAGAGAGTCTCCTGGAGCTGTGGTCCCCAACTCTTGGGCTGTGGACCGGTACCAGTCTGAGACCTGTCAGGAGACGGGCTGCACAGCAGGGCATAAACAGTGGGTGAGTGAAGGAAGCTTCATCTGTATTTACAGCAGCTCCCCATCACTCACATCACCACATAAGCTCCGCCTCCTGTCAGATCAGTGGCAGCATTAGATTCTCATAGGAGCACGAACCCTACTGTAAACCGTGCATGCGGGATCTAGGTTGCGTGCTCCTTATGAGACTCTGATGCCTGATGATCTGAGGTGGTGCTGAGGTGGTGATGCTAGTGCTGGGGAGCAGCTGCAAATAAGGATTATCATTAGCAGAGAGGTTTGACTGCACAATGTGTTTGAATCATCTCAAAACCATCCCACGTCCCATCCCCTTCCCCTCCCGTCCATGAAAAATTGTCTTCCATGAAACTGGTCCCTGGTGCCAAAAAGGTTGGAGACCACTGTACTGGAGAATTCCCCACAGCCCATCTAGCACCCAGCAGAAAAAAGCACCTACTGGAAGAAATACCTTTTTCTATGAGCACTGATGTTCCTGTTAGGCCCTCATCAGTCTTCGGATGATACACTAAAGGTGGGTCCAGTTTCTAACCCAAATAAGCTTGGGGGTGGGGCTGGCCTGCCCCTGGAAGGGCCTGGGCCAGGCATGGGGCAGGTTGAGGCTTGGTGTAGCTGTCAGAGCCACAGCACATTCAGTGGGTGACTCAGCAGGAGTGACTCTGTTGTCCATCCTGACCCTGGTACCAAGTATTTCCTGGTGTGAAGATTGAAATCCCTTGAGGTAAACCACCACAAGTAGTCTTGAGCCCTGTGTGAGTAGGTGAGCCCCTAGGAAGGCAAGATTGAGTCCCATCCTCCAGCCAGGACAGGGCAGGCACCTCAGGCCAGTGGCGAGTGGGAGGGAGAACCCTGCAGCCTGTGAGCCGCACACCCCACCAAGTAACCGGGGCACAAACACGGGGTGCCAGTGAGCGCCCGCACTTGCCCGGTGAGAGCTCCTTTGTCTGAAGGAGCACAATACTAAAACAGCAAATAAAAAATATCATGACCAGTCAAGAGAGACCACAGAAAGAAGGAAAAAGCTTTACCTTCCTTTAATGACACTTTTTTCCTGCTTTTAAAACAGCCAACCTACATTTTCATTTTTTTAGCCTGGCAAATGATGAAGCCAATCCTGTCAACCCACATCATTTCTGGCATACTTTCCAACTGGTCTTGCATGGCCCATTCTGGAGGTAGCGTGGTCCTTCCCAATGGCAAGGTGGATCACTCTATCCCTCATTTTATACCTTTCCACAGCCCCCCCGGCATGTACTTGATTATCTGCATTGAGTGAAGCAAACAAGGCCCTTTAAGATCCACCTGGCCCTCTCTCCAGCCTGATGTGTTCGAGTTCAACTGCCCCAAGCCACCTTCCTTCCCAACGTGCAGGCACGCTGACCTACCCCTGCATCCTGGAACATGCTGTGCTGCTTCTCCCACAAAGCTGAGATCCAGGCAGAGCTCTAATTCTCAGCCTTAGTTGCTCATTGGAATCACCTGGGGAGACTTTTGTTTTGTTTTTTGTTTTGCATTATTGTTTTCAACTGAGGCCCACAGCTAAAACAAATTACATTAGAATCCCTGCAGGAAGGACCAAGGCATCGTATTCTTTTTAAGACTCTTGAGTGATTACAATGTGCTGCCAAGGCTGAGACCTACTGGTCTGCAATCATGCTTCTCAACCTTAACATGCTTACCAGTAACCTGAGGATCTTGTTGAAATGCAAATTGTGTTCAGTGGGTCCAGGATGGGGCCAGTGATCCTGCCTTTCTTACCTCTTACCAGGTAATCTGGATGCTGTTGGATCACGGACCTGCAAGGCTCTGAGTGTTGAGGCTACCTCCTCCCATACCCTTAGGGACCCCCGATTCAGTTCTAAAAGAATTATTAAACACCACTTTCTCCGTGAAGCTCTCCTTGACAGAGGGAAGTATGTCCTCCTTCATTCTCCCATGACACGCTGTAGGTGCCTGTATCACCCATACAAAATATACACTCTGCTCTAAGCATGGTGAATTAAATACTCACAGCTATTTTGCCATCCTTGTACCACCACACTGGACATGGCTGGAAGGACAGACACCAATACTCTGGGCTACACGAAAGACAGCCTGAAAACCATAAGCTCTGGAACATGTAGAAAATTCTCTTTTGGCAATTCAGGTGAACACATGGAAGAGTTATCCTCTATGGCAGCTAAAAGTGAGATCCCAAAAGAGGCCTCTGAGGGTGTCAAACAGGAGGTACAGGTCACGCGCATTAAAAAGCCATGAACGAAACAAAGAAGAAAACAAACAATGGTTTCCCGATAGGAGCCCAGATCAAAAGTCATGAGGACAGATGCTTCCAATTTCAGGAGTTGACTGGCCACCAAGCTGCTGCTCCCCCAGTAGCCCTCATTGTATTCTATAAGGTGGTGGTAGCAGGAATTGATTTCTTCAGCAACATAATACACTGGGGTAAGCCAGCTAGTGGCTTCCCTCCCTCCATCTCTCTCTAGATAACCAGACAGTTATATTTTGTTCTTTTAATTTGGGTAATTTTGCCTCCTACTAGACTTCTGGGAGTGACATAGGTCTCCTTTATTTTTGTTTCCTATACATCAGCTCAGTACTAAAGCTTACTGAATAACAATGGAAAAAGAGGGAAAGTAAAAATATAATCCAAAGTAGCACAGCTCCCTGACAAATGAGTTTTACAGACTCCAGCACAAGGTTTAAGCTGCACAGCATTTTTGTTTATTCTCATAACTCTTCAAGGTCCTCTCTGCTTCTGGTTGATTTCAGAAAAAAGAGGGCTCTGCCTGACCATCTGTAGAAGTTTCTCTTTGATATCCAATCTCCCTTCTTTTGGTACCAATATCTTATTCTCCTGCAGGACTCCACCCTTCCTCCAGGCAGTCCAGGTGCTTCTGAGGACTGGCCCTGCCCAGGCACGCCAGCTGGGCCTGAGCTCATTGCTCCAATTCCTTCCCCTGGAGGAAGCAGGTTTACATATGAGTTTACATATGTAAACATATGGGTTTACATATGAGTACTGGACCGAAGTTTGTCCAATCAGACTAAAACCCAGAACTCTTATCTGTACCCCCAACATATGAGAACCAGGAAGTTTTCAGCCTCAGGAGCCACTGGCACGTGTCCTGTGCTCAAGAATGGAAATGCCTGCTGGGAAATGCATACAGAAAACCTGGGTCTTGTCCTAACCTTTGGGAAACTAGAGTAAGCCTAACCCGAAGCCTATATCTCAACTTTTTCCTTTATTGTTTAAGTTTGAGTTGAGCTTTCTGTCATTAGTAAATGAAAGAATATTAGGTGATATGCTTCTAAATTCCATTTGATGGCCATCACATTGCCTGCACCCTGCAGGTGGCCTGAAGGAGCTGAGCCCCTAGAAACCATGTGCATGGCTCACACCAGGTGTACCTTGATGGCCAGCCAAGGACCAGACTGGTATAGCCTCTCCTGCTCCATTTCACTAGCGTGGGAAATGTGCTGTGTTTTCACAGCTAAGTGCTAAGATTAAATGGGACCAGCATATTCTCTTTGTTATACTTATTTATTCAAAAATGTATACAATGGACACATTATGGAATTCCATTTGTGACTTGCTGATGGGGAGAGCACACAAAAAGCCGGGATGATGCTTTGTCTGCAGGGCAGTGTCCCACGGTGGTATTTATTATATTGTAGACAGAATGCATCAATAAAAGCCATCATAATGACTTCCACTCATCCTCGGCCCATCGAGGATTTGTTGCGATTTATGGTGCCGACTCAGAGCTTGAAAACAACTTGGGCAGGAAGTTCTTTGGCATTGTCAGCCCAAGGCAGGTGGGAAGGAATGGTATTTTGTGTTCGAAATGGGAGTGGACCATAGAATGAAAAGCAAGAGGGACCCAGTTTCCTTTTCTTATCCCAGAGGAAGAGAATCTCAAAAGAGCTGACAACAAAAGATACCTTCAAAACTTGGCTGTAATTTTAGCTTTTCAAAGTTTTTTTTTTTTAACTAGGGTCTTCGGTAAATCTTCTTAATTATGACATGAACCATTTTTCTTCTAATCCCTTAAGAAGAGTAAGGAATTTGTTAAATATTTTCACTGAAACTATTAGTGTCTTTTCTTATAAATAAGGACAATAATAGCTAACATTTATGGAGTGTTTACTTAATGCCAAGTGCTTTTCTAAGCAGTTCCCCTTTAATCTCGACACCAACTCAAAGAAATACCATTATCTCCATTTTATAGATGAAAACATTCAAGTTGAGAAGTTAAACAACTTTCCCAAATCCTAAAAACTGTCGAGTATCAAAGTATCAAAACTCTGCAAAGCCGGGCCTGCTCGACACCAACCTTTGTTTCAACCATCACATCCGAGTGTAACTAACACCACCATCACCATGACCGCAGCCACCACTACCAAGACAGTCCTACTCTACACTTACCGAGCACTCACCTTGCGCAGGCCTGGCATGAAGGCCTTTTACCTAAAACTGATGCATTTCACAGCTCTATGAGGCTGGTAATGTTATTCCCAAGTTACAGAAAAGGCACCTGAGGTGTAGAGAATGTTGGTGATTTGGTCCCATTTTGGTTTAAAGACAGCACAGGTAATAGGTGGTGATCAGAGCCACAATCTGGATTCAAGCTATCAGACTTTAAAGCCTGCTATCTCACCCATCGTGCAAGAAAATCTCACATGGAATCGTGTTTGGGCAATAATTCTCTGATAAACAGAGCAGAGAATCTGTCCCTAGATTGAAGGGGCAAGTTGACACTATCTTGAACTCACAGTTCTAATCTCATACTTTCTAGTTTTACACTATCTTCCACAATCTCCACGTGAATTGTTGGGTTTATTTAGTAAAATAGAACAGCATCAGAATGAACCATCAGGAAGCCTGGATAAAAGTGTACCCTTACATTGTGTAAGGAATTCACCGGGAAGTTAAACATCTACTTTTAAACGATCTGGCAAAGTAAATTCTGATCATCAATAATTGCTTTCTAAAAGGTTGGACATCTTGCATTACGTGAAAAAGGCATTTTGTCCAGTATATTATGTTAATGGCAAGAAAACAATTGAGTAAATATGAGGCCAGTTTTGCATAGAAAAAGAGACTGAAAGGAAGTATAACATCATTTAAATATTAATACTATACTTCTGCTTATTGCCATTTTACAGATGAAGTAAATAGCTCAAAGTTACAGAGCTAATAAGACACAGAGCTGGGATTCAAACCCAGCACATCTGGCTTCACAGCCTGAGCATGTAAGTTTTTTGCTTTTTAGTTCCAAGTGGTAACATGGCATGTAGTTTTGACTTTATTCTTTACACAATTCTCTATTTTTCAGTTTTCTACGATGAGTAGGAATTACATTTTAATGAGAACCAAGAGCTATAGAATTATAACTTTCTATTCTTTAGATCATATCTGTGTATCTCTGTACATATTAAATATTTAGAGAACTAAGTCACAGTGATCAGCATTTTACTGGACAATCTCAGTAGCTAACCACCAGAAAAACTAAAATCAGAGTGAAATTCCTCCAAGTCATTAATTGAAAAAACAAGCAAGTGTCTCCTTAGTGACCTTGCCGTTCTCTCCCATGTGCTCAGTTTGACTGTATGTCCTTGGAGCGAGTACCCTCCCACCCTCAAAGGAGCCCTTCCTACACTATCAGTTTTAACACTGCCTGATCTACAGTTGGAGCTCAATACACTTTTCTGGTTGAAATAAAAGCTGAATGCTTGTCTTCTTATTTTGACTCTATCTAGGCTGTCTGAATAACATATCTTGTGGCTTTGAATTAATGTCCCAGGGAAATAGACAAATCACGTAATTTGCTATATTTTGGGATCTGACTTCTGAAACCAATGCTGCCAATAATTCCCACCCCTATTCAACAGTCCCTTATCACAATGAAGCACGATTATTCACTTTGAATAGTGTAAGTACTACAGTGGAGACCTACAGCCGGGCGGAGTTTCAAGGGAGACAGATGTATTCCAGAAACACTGTATGAAAGGCAATGTTTTAGATGTTTTTTATTAGTGTTCCCACGGATTTTTGTGATGATTGGTAATATACTCTAACACAGGGGAAAAAAATGTTTCCTACAACAAATATCAGAACTGTTCTCTCATTCTGGGTGTACTTGATCCACACAGACAATATCAACATGGAATACATGGAAGAATAAAATGAAGGAGGTGAGAGATAAAAGGGGTGCTGGAAAGCCGACTGGTTCAGAAGTCAGTGGAGTTGCATCAAACGTCCATGTGAAATTAATGTGCAAAAACGCCCGGAGACATGTCCTATTCCTGCTTTCACCCTTAGCTTTCCCATCTCAAAAGTGATTTCTAAGGTCCCTCCCCAATACAATATTCTCAAATACTTGGCTTTCACATCAGTGCTTCCTCCTCATAAAAAAATCCTCAAATTTCTCCAGGCTAACAGGCTTGGGTTAGCTGTTACCTGCATCCTTCCTTTCCATTAGCTCCCTCTGTTGCCAACACTCTTTTTTTTGGTGGCGGGGAGGTCTTGACTTTGTGATTTTTTTCAAATTTTATTTTCTTTTAAATTGACAACTTACAATTGTATATATTTATGAGGTGCAAAGTGATGTTACTATTTATGAATACAATGCGGAAAAATTAAATCAAGCTAATTAGCATACCCATCACCGCAAATACTTATCACTTGAAATTTACTTTCTTAGCAAGTTGGAAATGTACAATATACTATTATTAACTACATTCACCATGCTGTACAATAGTTCTCAAAAGAAATCTTAGTCCTCCTGTCTAATTGAGATTTTGTATCTTTTGACCAACATCTCCCCATCCCCCAGCCTCTGTAACCACCATTCTACTCTCCCTTTCTATGAGTTTGATTGTTTTAGATTCTGCCTATAAATGAGAACCTGTAGAATTTGTCTTTCTGTGCCTGGTTTATTTCATATAGCATAATGTTCTCCGATTCCATCTATGTTGTTGCAAGTAACATAATTTCCTTCTTTTTTAAGGGTGAATAGTATTCCATTGTGTATATATACCACATTTTCTTTCTTTATTCATCTGCTGATGGACACCTAGGTTGATTCCATAACTTAGCTATTGTGAACATTGCTGCAATAAACATGGAAGTGCAAACATCTCTTTGACAAACTGATTTCAAATCTTTTGGATAAATACCCAGAAGTGGAATTGCTGATCATATGGTAATTCTATTTTTAGTTTTTTGAGGAAACTCCATACAGTTTTCCATAATTGCTATACTAATTTATGTTCCCACCAACACGGTACAAGGGTTCTCCTTTCTCCACATCCTTGCCAACACTTGTTATCCTTTGTCTTTTTGATAATAGCCATTCTGGCACTGTGAGATGATATCTCATGGTGGTTTTCATTGTATTTCCCTAATGGTTAGCAATGTTGAGCATTTTTTCATTTATCTATTGGCCATTTGTATGTTTTCTTTTGAGAAATGTCTATTCAGGTTCTTGCCCATTTTTTAATTTTTTGTTTTCTTGCTGTTGAATTGTTTGAATTCCTTATATATTTTGGATATTAACCCCTTATCTGATGTATGGATTACAAGCATTTTCTCTCAATCTGTAGGTTGTCTCTTCACACTGTTAATTGTTTCCTTTGCTGTGCAGAGCTTTTTAGTATGATAGAATCCCATTTGTCTATTTTTGCTTTTATTGCCTGTGCTTTGGGGTCAAATCCAAAAAATCATTGCCAAGATCAAGTATAGTTTTTGTGTTTCTATGTACTAATAATGAACTATCCAAAAAGGAAATCAAGAGGACAATCCCATTTACAGTACCTACAAAAAATAATAAAACACATAGGAATAAATTTCACCAAGGAGGCAGAAAACCTATACACTAAAAACTACAAAACGTTGATGAAAGAAATTGAAGAAGACACAAATAAATGGAAAGATATCCTGTGTTACGGAATTGGAAAAACTAATATTGTTAAGATGTCCATTCTACCCAAAGTGATCTATAGATTTCATGCAAACCCTATCAAAATTCCAATGCCATTTTTCATAGAAATAGATAAAACAATCCTTAAATTCATACAGATGCATCAAAAATCCTGAAGAGACAAGTCAATCATGAGCAAAAAAGAATGAAGCTGGAGACATCACACTACTTTATTTCAAACTATACTGCAAAGCTATAGTAATTAAAACAGCATGGTTCTAGCAAAAGAATAGACACATCTACCAATAGAACAGAATAAAGAGCCCAGAAATGAACCTATACATATATGGTCAATTGATATTTTGACAAAGGTACCAAGAATACACAATGGGAAAAGGATAGTCTCTTCAATAAGTAGTACTGGGAAAACTGGATATCCACTTGCAAGATTATGAAACTGGACCCTTATCTCATACTATATAGAAAAATCAACTCAAAATGGATTAAAAACTTACATGTAAAACCAGAAGCTATAAAACTGCTAAAATAAAACATATGGGGAAAAAGTGACATGACATTGTTCTGGGCAATGATTTTTTTTTTTGGATTTGACACCAAACCTCTTTAATTGGCACTTTTCTAACATAAAAAAGAGTTGTTTAGACTCTAAAAGTTAAAATTCAAAAATTCATAAATGTAACACCTGTACATCATTTATAACTAATACAGAGAAATTCTATGCATGGTCAAGGAGAAAAGTTTTAAGGAGTAAATACTATATCCCAGGGCTAGAGGTAAAAATGAAACAGATTCTCCTTTGAAATCCTAAAACCAAGCTGCCAAAAGAGCCAAAGTAATCCACTGGTAATTTAAATGCATGCTACAATCAAACTTAACATTCTCTAGAGGAATATAATAGAATCCAAGACATCTATTAATACAATGTATCATCCACAATATCCAGAGTACAAAAATTACTATACATGTGAAGAAGCATGTATAGTAATAGTGTCACATAATAAAATGTGACAAAATAGTCAAGAGAAAAATAAGTTACTAAAAATGAACCAACATATGACCCAGATGTTAGAATTAGTACATAACTGTTAATAGATAAGATAAAATATTTTATAATGCATTAGATAATATAGTATATCTTAAATAATAAATGTTAATGAACCTACAAAACACAGATATAATGGGCTAAGAGGTAGGAGGAATTTCAGTATAGATATAGAAAATATATAAAAGAACCAAAAGCAAATTCTAAAACAAAGAATAAAATAGCTGAAATCTAAAATTCATTAAATGTTATTAAAAACAGATTGGATACCATAAAAGAAAGGGTCAGTAAAGTTGAAGTCAGATCAATAGAAATCATACAAATTGGAGAACAGAGAAAGAGAAAAAAAGATTTAAACACAAATGAACAAAACCTCAATAAGCAATAAAACAGTACTAAGTTGTCTAAAAAACATGTATTCAGAATCTGAGAGTTAAGTAAAGAGGGAATGGGTCGGAAAATACATTGAAGAAATACTGGCTGGTCTAAAGTGAGACAGAAGAGTTGGGAGTACATTGTCATAGGTAAGTACACTACACAAGAACCAATTTAATATTATTTGAAGACAGACCAGGGGAAATTAAAGATGCACATTATAAATCTTTGTGCAACCAATAAAAAAATCCAAAAAAGATATAAATAAGATAATATCAGAAAAAATGAATTCATAAAATACTCAATATAAAAGAAGGCATAAAAAAAGAAACAAGAGGAGTACCAAAGAGAAAACAACCAGAAGGATGGTAGATTTCAAGCCAATCATATCGATAGCTGTATTAAAAATAAACAGCCTACATGACTAACTGATTGCTTTTACTCTAAGATCAGAAAATTTCTTAGAAAATTTCAACAGCACAATCGCTGTCTTAACCTAATTGACATTTATAGAATATTCCAACCAACAACTGCCAAACACACATACTGTTGAAGAGCACATGGAATATTCACCAAGATAGCAATATACGGGGCCATAAAATTAATCTAAGCAAATTTAAAAGACTAAAATCACGTGCAATATGATTTCTAGCCACAATAGAAATGAAGTAGGAATAAAATATATCAAGATATCTAGAAATTCTCCAAATAGATGGAAAGTTAAGCAGCACATTTCTAAATAACATATGTCAAAAGAAAATCACAAAGCAGATTAGAAAATATTTTTGACTAGAAGACAGTGAAAATGAACATGTCAAAACCTGTGGAATATCATTTCTAGAGGGAAATTTATAGATTTAAATGTTCATATTAGAGAAAAAAATGATCTAAAAATAATGTCTAAGCTTTTACCTTAAGAAACTAGAAAAAAGAACAAATAAACCCAAAGAAAATAGAGGAAAGAAATTATAATAAAGATAAAAAATAATAATAAAATAGAAAATGAACAATAAAGAAAATTTGAAAAAAGAACACCAAAGAATGGTTCTTTGAAAATGGCAAAGAAAAGCTTTAAAAAATTATTTGTAACACATTTCCTTACAAAGTGTTATTATTTCTATACATGTAAAAACATCCGTAGTTTTACTTCTATTATGAGAAATGAAAATTGAAACTATGATAAGATAGCATTTTTCATCAGTTGCAAATTGGAAAAAAATCCAAGAGTTTGACAATACTCTCATTGGCAAGGCTAAAGAGTAACAGGTGCTCTCATGTGTTGCTGGATGACACAACTCCTGTGGAGGAGAATTTGGCAATATCTAGGGAAGTTGTACATGTGTTCACTTTTTCACCCAGCAATCCCACTTCTATGAATCTATCCCAAAATATTAAATTATATATGTATTAAGCTACTCATTGCAAGATCAATGTCTAATAAGAAAAGACTGGGAACAACCTGAATGTCTATGAGTAGGAGACTGAATAAGCTCTTATAGATCTACACAATGGAGTACTATGCATTTGTGAAAAAGAGTAAGGATCCCATCCCCCAAACTGATGAGTAAAGATTTGTGCCATATATAATATATATATATAATACAAAAAATACATAATATAAAAAAGCAAGGTGCTGAATAGCTGTATGCTTCATTCTATGAAAAAAGGGAAAGAAATATGAATGCATTTCATTTCTTCTTATACTTAAAAAAAGCCCAATGGAAAGCTAAACCAATGATTAATAAACATGATTACCATTTAGGCAAAGGAGGGAACAGGGTAGAGAATTTGGGGGTGGAAGTGATATTCCTCTGAATTACCTTGTTTCATGGTTGTCACATTGATACCATGTGCATGGACATTTTATATAACTGAAAAAAAAAGTACTCCTCAAATTAACAGCAAACAAAGCATCCTATTCTATATCAAATGTTGGAATAATTGCACAAAGAAAAGAAGTATTTCGAATGACTTCAAAATACACTATTTTCACACTGTTTCATGTAGCCTAAAAACAAAACAAAACAATACCCACAAAGAATTTTAACAATATTCAATCACATTTTGTTAGCAATAATATTGCTATTGCTATTTTAGAAGTATTTTATATGTAGTGTAGCTTAAGTAAATGATTATTATGTTAATGTCCTTAGAAGATGAGATTTTATGTATAAGAGCACAGAGGTATGTTATGGGCTGAATTATTCCCCCAAATTCATATGTTGAAGCCCTTACTCCCAGTGCCATGGTATTTGGACATGGGGCCTTTGGGAGGTAAGAGTGGGGTCCTCATGGTGGGATTCATACCCTTATAAGAAGAGACCAGAGAGTGTGTGTGCGCTCGCTGTCTCTCTCTTTCCACTATGTGAAGATACAGCAAGAAGGTGGCCATCTACAAGCCAGGAAGAGAGCCCTCACCAGAACCTGACCTTGCTAGTACCATGCTAATGTAGGACTTCTCAGCTTCTAGAACTGTGAAAAATAAATGTCTGTTGTTTAAGCCACCCAGTCCATGGTATTTTATTACAGTAGTCAGAGAAAATGAAGATAAGGTACAAGTGTGAATCAAAGAAGTTAATTATTAACAATCACACAATTTTGATTTGGAATTGGAACTATTAGTATGAGCCCTTAATTTATTGCCTCTTTCTAAGCAAATATATATTTCCTAGCTCTCCTAGGCTCCTAAAAAGACTTAGAAGATTTTGGTAAAGGCATTGGCAATGAATACTTGGGCTTAGATTGTGGTCTGTAAATAATGACTCCTAAGAAACAGAACAAAGCCTCCCTGGAAAATAGCTGATTCCAGATCTGAGGCAGAAAATGTACAAGTAAGCCTGTAATATTTTGTTATGCAGAAACCAGGGAAACTATCAGTGACTAATGAGGTCTTGTCAAAAGGATGCAAGGACCAAGTTGAAGTGGCTTCCACTGGCCAAAGATGAGAAAGCTGTAAATCAAATGAATTATGTCTATAATAGATTAAAATACACATAAATACATATAATAATAGCTCATGAGTTATTTTAAAAGACAATTTATTGTTTATCATTGGAAGTTGCTAAAGCAGCAAATCATTCTTCTGAAAATTGGATAAATAAAGAATAAGAATCAAGCATTTATCCTGTCTTTTCTGTATAAATTGTACTTTGGGGCAACCAAACCATTAACGAAGGGAAGTTTCTCTTTGAAGTAAAATTTAATCTAATTATTCAGGAAAGACCGTAGAATTCAATTATCACCATTTTCCAAGTACTTTCCAATTTGCAGGAGAAATAATGGCTCCATAGTGGATCTAAAAGCGTCTGGTGAAAATTGATGGCAACTTGGTAAGGTCAGGCTGACAAATGTGAGCATAAGGACTGACCTCGGCGTCACTGCAGTGTGACGACGTGGCATCGTGTGCCTCCCAACAGGACGGAACAGGAAGCACACGACACTGCCTGTAGAACATTCTCACCAACAATCCCTATCAGAATCTAATCCGTTTCTAAACAGATCCACCACTTTACAGAAACTACCAGGGAAAGAGAAACCCTGCAAACAACACCCCAGGCAGCAACATTCCAAGTCTAGAATATAGGGTATTCTATAGGACAAAGGCCCTCCCGATCAAAGAGAATGATGTGCAATTCATTTGGTCTGTTTCAAACCAAAAATAAAAAAGACCTTTTTAAACAACTATGTAGGCAGAGTGTACAAATATTTGGGAATTACTATTAATTTTGCAGGGTGTGATAATGGCATTGTGGATTAAAAACTTTTTTTAAAGTCCTCTTTTGTAAGAGATGCATACTAAAGCATTAACAAATGAGAAAACATGATGTCAGGAATTTGCTTTAGAACACTCTAGCAAAATAATAATAACAGGACTACTAATGATTTTATAAAAAGAATACAGATGGAGTTAGATGAGACAAAATTGGTAAAATGCTGATACTTGATGAAGCTGCATATAGGTACATGGGGTTCATTATACTATTCTTCCTAATTTTATATGTTTATCACATAAAAAAATTTTAAAAATTAATGTTTTCTAATGAACATTAAGAGGTCAAAAAGAGATTTGTGCATCATTTTTTCTGAACTCTGATTCTTCTATAACTTTTCTCCTTAGTCAATTTCCATATTATCATTTGTGATAGAAGAACAGCATAGCACCACGGGCTGGGGCATTTTCTGAAGATGAACGAAAGAGAGAAACTCCTGGCAAAGGACTCACTGTTCTTCGGTTTCTAAAGGGGGAGAAATGGGTGCTTATGCTTCTTCTAGGTTTTTCTACAGTCCCATTTCAAGAAATGTATTTTGGGAAGGTGCTAGAAAGATTTTTTTGGGGTAGCCAACATGCCCTTTTTTTCTATTTCTTGTAACTGAATAGGCAGGGTAGCACCTCTACTTCATAGACACAGTTACACATTCGATGCTTTCCTTCTTTTGGGCACATAGCTCTAGTCTAGTCCACCCCACCAACCTCCTAGTTTAATAAATTCACCAGTATATTAATATTTATATATTTAGTATATATATATCCAGCATCCTGCTACTTCATTTATCTTAGCATTGTGTCTAAGGCATATACTATCTTATTAATATCTTGACTGATTTTTATCCCATCCATTCTGTAATGGAAATTATTAGCTTGAGTGCTCCTCAAGGTGGGTTTTATGGAACCATTCTGCCTTTTATATTGATAAATGTGAATAGCTGGTTAAAAAGAGTTCAACAGATTTCTTCACTGCAGGACTTCTCAGAGCCTTTAACAGGCTAATAGAAATTCTAACTTTCTAAGAGGAATAAGGAATAACAGCATTTTATACCTGTGAATGCGTGTTAATATTTGCATATACCACATTTCATATTTTATATGTATATAGCATTTAATTTCATTCCTGTAGATGCATGTTTACACAGATATATACAGCATTTCAGGTCAGACCTGTGAATGCATGTTCATATAGGGATACACAGCACATCTCAAATAGCCCTAACTGTTCCAGGTATTTGGCAAAACTATTGTTCCACAGAAAAGCCACTGGACACACATGGCCTCAGGAAACCCAACATGTATCTTCAGCATGAAAATTGCAGGATGAGAAAACAGTAACTGCTATGTTCATCTTAATAATCTAAGGGGGAGAGGGGTGGAACAAAAGTTTTAAAAGAAAATAGAGACACTTAGGGACCTCAGCATGGATTTTAATCTATTTCTTCTAGGTACCATGACCAAGTTTTCCAATCATTACAAAATTTGGTTGTTTGAGGTTTTCATGTCTATTTGGAAAAAACAGCACAACTGCTTAATCACAGATGTTACTGAGAGGGAGAGAGAGTCCTAGTTTTTAGGCAAAATAAGTTGTTAGGGGGATGCAGTGACTTCTCAGGAAGGTCGTACAACTAGATCACAAACTCAAGGGTAAGTCTCTAATTTATCTGATTTTTAATTCCTGGTTCTTACTGCAGTGTCTGTCATCACATGTGTGTACAGGGAACAAAAAATTGCACAAATAAGTACATTTAATAAAATACATTGACTTTTATCTAAAAACAACAGGGTCATATCTTGCAGTTTTTGCTTTAAAAATATATGGCTAATGCTAGGGAAAACAAACAAACTTACTTCTTCAAAGGAGAGAAGCGACATCACAGAGGACGATTTATAAAAAGAAATAAAAACGCACTAGAATGAGAGGGAGAATGTACGCCATGATACACTAAACCATTAATTTGTCTCTTCCTTTAAAATCACCAAGGCGGTCGTCTGGCGAAATCCATTCCTATTTACTTTCTACCCTTTCTACATTGATGTCCATGACTGACTTCCTGCATTCTGGCTTCAGTCTATGCTTGAGCACAGCCTCTTGCAGGGAGGCATCACCTGCTTTCTCTAGGACCCCAGGACACAAGTTCCGAAATTCTTTCCTGCAAAATGCCATTAATGTAGAGGGGGCGTTGGTTCACGTTTTCCTGAGGCCCTGATTCACTGCTCAGTTATGAGTACTCGTCCTTTTTAAACCGCCATTCATTTTCTATAAACTCAACTTTAAACACTAGGTTCACCATCTTTCTTTGAGCGCAGTTGTGCTATAACAACACCTCCTAGTTGTGGGTCTGGACATACAATTGTGGTGCGTGACTACAAACGACTTGTGAATCTCTGGGAAGGGTGATGCAAATGACATTTTTGGTATTACTTTGCCCTTGGTTTCTTGTTCTTTCCCCCACCCCCTTAGTTACTGCTTGGCTTCTTCCTAGTTTATGCCAATAAGCAAAAGAGAGAGAGTCTAGCTTTTGGTAATGAAGTCCAGGGAAGTGCTGTTATGTCCTAGGAGATGCTGCAGACGTTCCCCAGCATGGCCATGCATCAGGATCATCTGGGGAACCTGGCCAAGGACCCACCTCCTAAGCACCGGGAATCCCAGGTCTGGGGTGAGACCCGGACATTTCTATAGGCACCTCAGATGATCGTGATGAACCTAATCCTATGTTTCAGAACTACTGCTAAATATTCTGAAAGAAAAAAAAAAAATTATATCATTTTTTAAAGTGAAAAATAAAATTCCTTTGCTCATAGTGACTATCTTAAAAATAAAACACAAGGGGCGTTGTCACAAAAGGCGAGAGAACCGCAATATGGATAGCTGGCTAATTATATTGCTAATAGTCTACGCCAAGTGGTTTAATGAAACCACCCAGAGGTACAGGTGCCCCCAGAAGAACAGTCATTCCCTTCACCCTCTCAACTTTACTTTTTATAACAATTTCAGACCACTGTTTAGGAAGCACCTGTCAGGATGGATATCGTATTTATACAGAAAAGTGGAGAATTCAAGCTAATGTGTATTTAAGACCGTTCCCTTGAGTTATCTACATCATTGGGGCTAACATATTTTAACATCCACCCTCACCCATAAATTACTGGACAGTTATCTGATTCACCACTTCACATAACATGTAGAAACAAAGCCTCAAAGCATTTTTAGAATTATCCTAAATACCCTGACCGTTCAACTCTTCCTTTTCCAGCCTGCTCAGTTTCCAAACACAGCAAATAAGATTGTATATTATTTGTTTGGCCTCCTTTCTTAAAAACCAATTCAATTTTCACAATTTGATAAGCATGCATTTTAAACCTGTGTCCTCTATAATGAAGAAATGATGTAAGAATAGATGAATAGGCCAGTTAGCAAATGGTTAGAATCAATAGTATTAGCATAATTCACTTGAGAGATTTACTGCTAACTGAAATAAGCATTCTGGAACACAGACCTGCTCAGAGAACTGTGTGACTTTATACATCCTGAGCACTTTAGCCTGTTTTAATCAGGGCTCATTAATCTCAACAATTTTTCATGTTGCTTTAATTTTCCTGATTAGTTGTACTTATAGCCATGCTCACACATTCAAAAACTGTTTCTGAAGCTCATTTTTCTGTGACCCACTCAACAAGCCTGTGTAATGTCATTTCAGTGTTGCTTATTATTAAGGTGAAATAATTAACTCAGCACCCTGCTAGAAGTCACTACCTTTTGTTAAAATTGGACTTTTCTTTTATAATATAAGGAGGTTTATAAATAATTACTAACAGAAGCATTCAGTGTATAAACCTGTCTATCACTACTGTATTTTCTGGTTTTGTTACATCTTAAGCTCAATTACAAACAGGTTTCTTATATCACCTTAATATGAGAAATGACAGTTTACACCACTTAGGTTCCATTCTCAGTTGGCACCATATCTTCTTTGAGAAGGTTTTTAGAAAATAATTTGAATTTAGTATCTGTTCTTCATAAAAATTATATTTTATCTCCCAAAATAGGCAACAGAGAAAGGAATAAAAAAAAAATAAGGTGTTTATGTCTGTACTATGTAACTAACTTACTGAGATTTATCTTAACAAATAATGTTTCCAAACTATTTTACTTCTAGGAATATTAACGAAGGAATCATTGCATAGACACACAGAGTTTTAGGAGTAAAGACATTCATCTATGATGGCGTTACTTACATAGCAAAATATTAAGCCTAAATGGTGTGGGTTAAAGAAACTATTAAATCTAAATATTGTGTGGTTACTTATTTTAAATTATGTTGCAGAAATATTTAAAGGCAAGGAAATACTCTTATGACATTTCCAGTAAAAAAAGACATGTTATAAAATAATATTTATTATATTGTTCTATTTCTGAAAAAATGCAGAAAACGTGAATGGAAGTTAACACACCAAAATTCCATCAGGATGATGAGACTGTAGATAATTCTTGACTATTACCATGACAGCCAGGTACCACTTTTGTAATGAGAAGATAATTATAATGAGCTATGTTTTTAATATAATACATAGGATAAGTAGTTAATTTTCTTACACTATAAGCTCAATAGAAAAGTCTAACATCTTAAAAGAAAAGACCAAGAACATAAGACTTGGCAATTAAAGAGAAAAAGAGAGGTAAGGACATAATTAGAGGGCACACAGAAAGGGAAATATAAATAACTTAAAAATGTATAACACATATTCAACTTTGGTTGTAAAAAGAAAATTTAAGACAACAATAGATTTTTTGATCTACTATATTGGCAAAGGGTAAAACATTTTGATAACACATGTTGGTAAGAGTATAACTAACATATAGTCTCATAAATTGGCAGAAGTGCAATTTGGATTCATGTCTCCAGGGTACATTTTTTTCAGGATCTATCAAAATTACAAATATGCATACCCTTTGGCCCAGCAATTCTTCTAGTAATTTATTGTATAGATAAGTTACATACTACACAAAGACACTCCTTTCTACTTTGTTTCAAGTAACCAACATTTTGGAACAACCTAAAAGCCCAGTCTAGGTTAAATGAAAACATCCCTCAAAATGGAATTTCAGGCAACCATTTTTTTAAAAAGACAAATCTATATAATGATATGATGATAGTTTCAAGATAAAAAGAAAGGTAAAGTTCAGTGTACATAGTATGCCATCAATACTGTTTAAAAAGAAAAAGAGTATCAAAACATTTAATATACCTAAGTGCTTGTATTTGCATAAGCCATCCCTGGAAGGATACAGGAGGACCTGGAAACCATGCTCTCTAGAGGAGAGGCCTGGTGGTCATGGGTGGGGGAATCTTAATTTTCATTACATAGCCTGGGGGTGGGGAATATTTTCATGTTGGAAGGCCACATTAATTTAGCTGTAATCTAATAAGGCTGCATTCAAGAAACTTCAATTAGGTATACTTAAAAATGTACATCATTTTGTAAAAATCTAACTACTATGTACTTCATAATTTCAAAAAACAAAAACCATTTGTTAACTTTAAAGTTAACTAACCTTTTAATGACTTTGTTGTGTCTGCTTTTTGGTGGAAAGCATTAGAATATTTGGTTGCAGCATGGAGGTCCACAGTTTCAGTCGATCCTCTACATGGGTACCAGTCATTTGTGACCTTAAGGGCGTCTTGATTTAGGTTAAGTAGGAGAATGTAAATTCACAGCAATAAGTGGTTGAAAAACAAGAAAGCATTTTTCAGGCATGTTGCTGAAGGCATGGGTATTCTACTGCATTTTCCCATATTTCAGCTGTATCTTTCTTAGCATCAAACAATGACTTTAAAATGTCATCTACTGACAGCTCAATCAAATCCATCTGTAATTTTTTGGGTGCCTTGGTGATATCAACTAGGTGAAGCTGAAATGCTAATTTGAGTGTGATGTCATGACTCTCAAAGTCAGTGAAGAATACCTTTCATTGTATTCTCCAATTAATAGGTCTGTAATAGTTGCGTATTCTTCAAATGACTTGCATATATCATCCAGCTCACCAACGATCTTTGCTGAGGAAAGTGTTCATCCAAAATTTCCTTTTGAAGAAGTGTTTTGAAAAAAGATAACTTTGCTTGGGTTTTTTTTTTTTTCTTTGCCAGATATCATATATAGACTTAGTTTTACCTTGCAAAGAAATATTCAAGTCATTTTGATTGACATGATATCACACAGAAATGCTGTGTTCCTACAGAAATCTTCTTTCAATAATTCACATTGCTGATTCTGTTCTTCATACAATTTATCTATTCTCACAGAGATAAAATTTTGGCTAACACCTGTCCCTGTGATCGCCAACACACCTTAGAATGATATGGCAAATTCACACTGAATACCTCATCATTCAATTTTAGCATGTTATGAAACTGACGATACCGTGTTGCATTTGCATGAATATAGTTAACAATACTTATAACTTGTTGTAAAGTGTCACTTAAAATAGTAGCCTTAGCACAGAGATTTTGTTGATGCAAGACACAATGAAAAGAAATGAGAGCATCTGGAGCTGTTAATACTTGTTTTTACCTGTGCAATAAATCCTTCATGTTTTCCTGTCACAGAAGGTGCACTATCTGTACATACACTCACTAAATTTAACAAATTCAGTCCAACTTGACATTTATCTTGAAAGTTGTTGAGTATATCTATGCCCCCTGTTCTGTTTGCAAGAGGGCCCAAAGCAAGTAACTCTTCGTAGCAAAGAAAATCTTCTGTTATGACTCAAATGAAGTCTAAAACCTGAACCGAGTCAGTAGTGTCAGTTGATTCATCTAAAGTGATCGAATAATATGTATTTTCCTTTTGAAGTATTGCATGAAGTTGTTCTGCTAAGTTGAAGGCTAATTCATGCTGCCAATCAGTTACGGTTCTCCCTGAAAGAGGCAGTTGCTTGTACTTTGAAACGTTATCACGGTCTAAGCATCCTACGACTTTGACAAGGCATTCTTTCACAATTTCTACATCATTGAATGGCTCCCTTTTTTCCTGAGTATATAAGCTACTTTACAAGTTGCTTCACTGGCATTATTTCCAGGTCTTATTGCTGCTTGAAAGAACTGTCTTTGCTTTTGCTTTTCACCTTTTAATTTCTGCAATACGACCTTTTGCGCCTCTCCCCCAAGTTAAAATATTTGTGGTCCATATAAGTGTTATAATGCTGATGAACTTTGAATTTATTTAATGTGATATTGCAGTATCACAAAGCAAGCAGATCACCTTGTCTTTAGCAGAAACAAGATAATATTGCAATTCCCGATCATCATTAAAAAAATCTGTTATCTTCTTTCAGCGTTCTCTTGGTCTCCTTTGACATGATGGGCTGTTAAGCAGACAGAATTAAAACATACTGTCGAGCTGTGCAGCTGTTCACAAACTCCACTTCAAACAGAAACACAGTGCACTGTTGTCAAAAGCTGATAACAGACTGGTGTACTCGACCCCCATAAACTCTATCCAACCAGCCTTGTGCAGTAGTGGTGCCAGTCAGGCAGGCAAGTTAGAACTAAATCATGAGTGTAGCAGCCATCAATTTAGCCCCTATGGCTCACTAATGTTCTAATCGTGCTGGTCAATCTGGGAGGACTATTTCATTGAAACTTATTTTATTCTTTGGTATTTTAAATGCATTAATTTCAAAAATAAAATATAAAAGATGAACAAAAATGTATTAATTAAAATAAAAGGATTTATTCTGTAAAATTTGGATTCAGTCAAAAGGCCACACTTAAGGACCTAGAAGGCCA
This sequence comes from Indri indri, assembly GCA_004363605.1. Taxonomy (NCBI): domain Eukaryota; kingdom Metazoa; phylum Chordata; class Mammalia; order Primates; family Indriidae; genus Indri; species Indri indri. The sequence goes on from RJWJ010002192.1 coordinate 35,674, forward strand.
CATGTGGCCTTAAGGCTGCAGGTTCCCTACCCGTGGCATTGTCTATGTACTATTACAATTGTTTACCATGTTCATTTATCCTACTTTGTGTAAATTTTTTTATATATTTAGTTAATAGTTATTTTAAAATTAGCGGCTACGGAGACGAAGCAATGACGTGAAGAAAGCTTTCTCAGCGGCAGCTGTTGACTGGGCTTGGAGTCTGGTATCACTGGGGCCTCCTTCCCTGCAGGACCTCAGGCAAGGCACCCCACCCCTTCTCTGGACCACCTCCTCTTTTCCTAAGGAAAATCACAAAGTTGCCTTTCAGCTCTTGGGAATCTGAGCTCCTTCTTGTTTTCAAAACAGATACTTGTTTTTAAATATCACACAAAATAACAGGTGTCTCAGCTACTAGAATTACACACAACCCTGCCCTACCCCCACCCCGTTGTGCGCACTTTACAAGGTTATTCTCCTGGGAAACCTTGTCTCAGTCAACAGCATTCTCAGCACTACTTTATATACAAGGCCCCGTGTTAAGTAGTAGGAATATAGGAATTAACCTGACATGTCCCCATCTACAGTGAATTCAATATAAGACCTCCCTGCTATTTAGTGCCAACTAAATACCAGGCACCAGATGGAGCCTTTTCTGTAATTATACCTTGTGATATTCACGTCAACCCAACCCCCTCTATTTTCATCTTCATTTTACAGATGAGCAGATGGCAACTAAGAGGGGTAAAGCACCTACTGACAAAAGTCTCCCAATCAGGAAATGATGGCATTGAGAACTCAAATCCAGGACTTGATTACACCCAAGCCAGTACTTTCTACTGCTATTTAAACCTACCTCACCTGGTGTGGCAGGGAAGGAAGACAAAGAAAGAGATGATTAACAGTAATGTGCTAAGTGCTGTGCACAAACCCCCAGGTCCATCTAATGGAGACTTGGGTGAAACTGACACCCAAGACGTGCCTGGTTCTTGTCAAGTCAGATTTGTGTAGATTCCTTCCGACAGGTCAAGTGGATCATAGAATTGTCAGTTTCCAAAGAAAACCCTGATGTTGCATGTACTCAATCTGACACGTGGCTACAATGACTAGGTACCATGACAGAGAGCCATTCAGCCGGATTCCAGCAGGAATTCTCTGTCAGCCTTTCAGAGTCGGGCAGACATGGACATAACTCAACTCTAGCATGTAGTAGCTCTGCAGCACCACTGGTCAGAAGACTTAACTCTCTTGAGACTCAGGTTCCTCCTTGGTGAAATGCGGATGAAATGGGGAAAAAAAAAGGAAAGAAAATAAATACGGAAGTGGATATGAAGCTTTTGGTAAAAAGTAGGCATGCAATAAATAGTAATCATACGTGAATTCTCACATAGGCTTAGATCTACTGAAATAATCCAAGATTGCAGAGGCAATTTACTTCAATAGAAATGGAATCATTCATGGAATATATAATTTGTTTTCTAAGAGTCAGTATAGCAGTGTTTTGTTTGGGAAGCATCTGATAGAACAACTCGAGCCTGATAATTTCTCCCACATCCTTCTGACTTTGATCATCTACACCTCTAATCATTCTGGATCAGGGGTGATTCTGATTCTCATCTCATTCCCTCTCCACCCATTTTTCTTTCAAATGCATTAAGAACCTTGGTCATTAGCCAGTGGCTGATGTGTTTGTTAAGTTTCTTGGACTATATATCATCCTGGGCATGAAAAAGGTATTGAAATTAATGACCGTCTCCACCCTAGGCTGCCAAGGGGTCTCTCTTGTCAAAATCATGAGAGATGCTCAAAAAGGTGGGAGTGAGGATCACTGGAAGGAAAAGAACAAGTTCTTCAAGTCCCAAAGAAAAGTTGATCATTAAAAAATAAATTTCCTTCTTGAGTATACAGAATGTCCCTTGAAAAAGTGATTTGCATCTAGAAATTTTGTGTCTTTATTCAATATGCTGCATTTCAAGCAGCACTTCTGCTTTGATCTTTTGAGCTCCTTTAATACATCAGATGGGTTTTTAATACCCATAGGAATATATAAACTCTCTCCAAGCTAAACAAATGGAGGGTGAGCTGGAGAGCTAATAAACACACATCTATAGGGTTTTGGCAACTTGCTAAGCCACTTCAGGTGCAGTACTGGGCAGACTAAGGGGGGCACACAGACTGCTCTTTGAGGTAGGGATGGCAGGAGTCACAGCACCAGCAACCACCATGATGGAGACAATGCACCGCAGAAATGCCGCTTGCAAACACCAATAGTGTGGACACGGCTCTGCACTCCTCCACTCCACATGCAAATAAACATTCTAAAAATATTCCTTGGCTCTGCGGGTCTCCTACCCTCCGGCATGGAAGAGGAAAGCCTCACTGTGCTGTGAGCCCAGCCAAACTTACATGTGCTCCCACCCTCTTTCCCACACATTAAGAAACGTACAAATGGGAAATTGTTTGTGCGACTAATTCGTGTCAGGTAGAGGCCTGCCTAGTCATTATAGACATGTGCCCCTCTCATTTTGCATCATGGACTCGGGAGGGAAAACAGTAATTTACAACATTTCCTGTACTAAAACCTCTCCAAACACTGCTTATCAAAGAGCAAGTAAAGATAGCAACACCTAAACAACCAGGTCCATTCTATCTGGGTCCTCAAAGTTGTAATCATCGTTGAGTCTGGAAACAGGGCACCTTTTTCCTTCGAGCATCTGAGCAAGAGGATCAGTGAAGCCCTGTCCCCAGAAAAGTACTTCATTCAAGTGCTTCTGAGGTGCAGAAGGCTTGGTAGAAAAATTGACCAGAGATTTTAATCCCGATTATTATTAATATAATACCTTCAGACCACATTTTCACCTTATGGCACGATTTCGACAATTCGAAATAAAGTTTCCAAGATAAGCATTTACCTCCTCCTCTCCTTTTTAAAAATTGAAAGCCAAGATGCTTTCAGCAACCACAAACATACAACACTAATTAATTCATTGCAAGAGCTGGCATTGAGTTATTCAAAACTGACCCTGTATCCATAATATAAAAAGAAGGCAGATATTTACTAAGGGTTGAGTGGCGCAGCCTCTATATCATATGCCAAATCACTGAAAAGCTTTTGAATTTGATAGAGTCATGTTTTAAATCTTTGGTCATGGCAAGAAATTGCTTTTATGACCCAGAAGTTACTCCTACCATGTTTCTGAGAAGCACAAAAATACAGGGAGGAGAAGGAGGAGGCTGGTTTTCCTCCACTGCTACTTGGGCATGACAGCGTAAAATTCAGAGAAGGAACTATTTTGACTTGGGTAATCCACAGCTTTGCACATTACCACCCAACATGCCAAGGTAGGAGGGAGTAAAGACAAGGGAAAACTTGGAGGAAAATACGATGCACAGCCCTCAGTCTCCAAAGGGAAGACTTTGACCATTGGTGTTACTCTCACTGTAGAAGGGAAAGTTGATTTGTTTAGAAATTAAACTAAGCCCATTTGAAAAGGTCACAATTTCATGGGAAATTGAATCACTTACATGTTTTAAACAAAGATTGAGTACTGTAGTTTAAGAATCTATAAAGCAGGAGATACAAAAATATTTCAACAAATTAGTGTATGCTTGCAAATTAAGTGGTTAAAACTGTTACATTTTAACACCTACAAATTATATTATTCACAACATTAATGTACTCCCACCGGCAAAGTCTGTATCTAATTTTTGTAATGATGTATCTGATCACTGCTGAATATGTGTAGCCCCAGATTCAGAATTCCAAATTTTTTATGAACCAAGAGCTCAAGTAGACTCAGGAATCGGCGAAAGTCCAAGAGCTACTTAATCTAGGACAGTCTCATTGGAGCAAAAACCTCACCATCTACTTTTCCTGATTGAAACTATTAGTTTTACCTTCCAGACTGAGAAATCTGGAAGAAGGGAGTTCTGTGGTTTTCCTGTATCCCTGTCAACACAGATGGGTTTGTGGATTGTTCTTCATGAAAATATCTGCCATTTATGAAGCATTTACTCTATGCTAGGGCCTGTGCTAAGTATGAGAGTTATATATATATATATATATATATATATACACACACACACACACACGCACACACACACACACACATATTTGGCTCACATGTAGATCCTATGAGGCACATATTAATTATTATGCCCTGTGGAGATGAGCAAACTGAGGTCCAGAGCATTTACATAACACATTAAGATCTCTGCACTACTAACGGTGGTGTTGCAGACTGCAGTTCAGTCCCAGAGGCCATCCTCTCAACCTTTACTCAAGGAAAATGCCATGCCCTCATTGTGCCATGGATCCATTTTACAGATCATTTCTAGAAGGCTTGCTTGGTAAGAACACCTGCAGGGCACTCACTGAAAACAGTCTGAAGACTTGTGGTAAATCGCCCACCCAGCTGGAGACCTCAACAGGAAATTGGAGTCGTTTGTAGGAAAATGGAATCCCTGAACTATGGTTCTCTGAACTGTAGCCCACGAAACATGTCAACACAGCTTCGAGACCAATTACTTTCTTTCAGTTTAGCGGATAAATGAAAGGCGCGTGGGGAAAAGTGATGAGAGAAGAAAAGTGTAGCCACAGCTTTGAGGGCTTCCAGGGAGATGAGCAAAGCTTGTGTACAGATCCCAAAGTGAAACTGATTGGCGACATAATTTTTTATGAAAAGTGATGAGTGATACTACCAAAAAGAAAAAGAGAAGCACACACCAAAAAACAACAACAGCAAAAAAACCCTAGTTTACCTTAGGAATGAATTACCTTGCCATCATTGAAATGTGACAAGACTTTTAAAGCTCTGGTCTTGAAAATGTTACATGTGTTTAAAATTTTATATTTGATTAAATATTTTTCTTAACTGGCTATAAGTATTTAACTTTGCAATTGGTTCTTATTCCAAGGAAATCTTTGTGGATCTCTTTCTTGGCTACGGGTGGAGTGTGGTGGGGCGGGGGGTAGTATCAAGAAGGAAAGAAACATACTGGAAAATAGTAAGACATTACATTCTTTTTAGATATCCAGTTTTGCTAAACTTGTTGACAGTCACAAATGCCCAGAAAATATGGGCTGAGTTGTTTTTGATTGCTGTTTGAATAACAGATTAATTTAATAATCAGTGGGATATTGAATGACGAAAATTATTGGTTAGAGTGGCCAAACCACCAACCCTAATGACATTCTTATGTAAATTCTTATTTTCTTTTAGGCTCCTGCATTCTTAATAAACCCTATATTTTTGAAATCCTTTTTTAAACATTTTATACTGTCCCTCTGTGTCATAATATATCTGTTTATACTATAGACAGATAAATGTCCACTTTTGGAGTTGCCAATTTTTAGGTTTCTATTTAGAGCAACTGAGTCACCTCCTGATGTGTTTTCCATGTAAAACCATCTAGCGATTCTGGAAACACGACACAGAAATGGAATTGGGAGCAGCCTGACTTTAGCCTTCAAAGATCTTTGAAGACCAAAAAGACTTCTACTATATGGCTAGAGCCACCTGCCATGGTTTCCTGAGTTCTAGCAAAATGTTTAGACACCAGGGTCTTCTGATCTCTTCTAAGAGATGGGCAGATTGTTAATGGCAATCCAAGAGCAAACTGCAATTAAGCATGTTCCCGTGGGAAGTTCTTCGGGATTGCTGCTCTATGGTTTGCCATTGCTTGTGGAGGAAAGTAATCGTTGCCTTGAGACTGGTTTGTAATGGACACAGTTTTGTATGTTCTATTGCGGAAGGCGAGATGTTTTTCTATGAAAAAGATCTTAGTGCGTAATTTCTGAAATACTGTAATTTTCACCAAACTCAGTTTCCAGCTCATTCCTCGCCAATTGCTGTAGAATTGTGTTATTTTTGAATGTCCTTGCCCCTGACCTGAAGTTACCTACAAAGTTGGTCAAAAATTAGTAACTGTCTTATAGAACTAGATGTGAAAAATCTCATTCTTTCCAATCAAAGGTCGACAAATTTCTATGTGAATTAAATATAAAGCACATATGCAAATTTGGCTTTCTCGTTGCCACCAATCACGTTGGTCATTGTATTGAAACATCTGCGGGCTGCCAAGAAGGGAAAGAAGACAAAAGCCAAATAACATTATTTTCCTCCTTAACATTCCGCATTCCAAGAATGCAAAGATCATACAAAACGCAAAATAATATCTTCATAAATACTCGGATGTGTCTTCTAATAAATTCTACTTCATAAAATGGAACAAGGAAGGACAGAGAGAAACGGATATGTGAAAAACAGTAAAAGTGCTCGATTCTTTAAAAGTGACCAAAGAAACCACCCACGAGTCTGTTTTTTTCCGTTACGTGAGCGTATCATATTTTCATAACACAGCTTTTATAACACATCCTTCACAGAGATTTTTGAATTAGAAATCAAACTAGTCTTAAACTGATTTCTCATCTAAGTACTTACTAAATTGATCTGTCCATTTCTAATCTCTAAAAAGAAGAGGAGGAAGAGAAACAAATGAGCGTTTTGCTCCACGGGGACCAGAGCGTATGTGTGCTGGGGGTGGGGGAGAAGGAGGGGACCGAGGGCTGGCGAAGGGGCTGTCTGAATCAGGAATTTCTGTTTCAAGAGGCCACCACTGTCACTGCTCTTGCTGTCATTTCTCTTATCATCTGGAATCTGATCTTTTTTCCCTCCTCTCCTTAAAATCTTTCCTATTCCATACTGGTGCCGGGGCATTTGAAGTCCTTCAAAGGACAGTTCTCTTTGACAGGAGCAAAAGGGCAACATGCCTTGGCCCTTGATGATTTCTTGCATCCTCGCTCATCTCTCCTCACCTGCAATTCTATGTCCCAGCTTCTCTGAACAATGTGTTGAAAAAAACACACTTTCTCTCGGCTCCAGTACGCTCTTCCCTCTGCCCGGATATGCTTACCTTGATCTCCCTCATCACGGTGGTCTTGCATTAGGTGCTATTTCTTCCAGGGAGCCTTTCTTGACCACCCAAACCTCCCTTCTGTGCTCCTGTGAGGCATTTATACTCAAATCACGGCACTAACCATGGAGTATTGAAATTGCCCGGTTACTTGTCTGCAAACCCCATGAGGGCAGGAATCCTCTGTGTCTCATTCACGGCTGTCTCCTCAAAGTGGAGCCCAGTGTCTGGGATATGACAGATGATCAAGAAATGTTTACGTAAGTCCTGAGCTATCTTTAAAGTTTTTCCTAAGGCCCTATTTTGTTTTCTGAGCTAATTCTTTAGAGATCGCCTTCAAAGTCATTAATATATCAGCCCTCATATTTTATTAACTAAATTGCCATCTCACAAATTAGTGATTTGAAACAGGCAAGATCTATGGTGTTAGAAATCAAGAGATGTTAGAGATCTTATGTTAAGCGTGGGTTGTGCTTAGAAGGGGACAGGTGTGAGGGGCTTCTGAGGGGCTTGAGATGTTACTTCACTTCTCAACCTGAGTGCTGGTTAGACAGGAGTGTCCGCTTTGTGAAAATTAACCAAGATGCAAACTTACAGTTTAGACACTTTTCTATATCTGTTATACTTTAATCAAAAGCTTACTACAAAAAAAATAAAGAACAAAAAAAGAAAAGGAAAGAAAAAGCACAAGTCCCCACTTCTCTCCCTGCCCATACCCCTGAGTCTTACTGCTTTGCCCTGCAGTGTGTGACCGAGCTGCCGGGCGGTGGTCTTGAAATAAAGCTTTGAAAGGAAAATCCTCCCAAGCCTGCCGTGTCTTTTCATTGCTGCGGCAAACCGTGCAAGGCCTCACTCAGCCTCCCCATCTCCTGTGAGTCTTCAGCCCAGCACGGAATCGTCTGAAACAGACTAGTCATGGCTGGTGTAAATACCCTCAGCTTCCACTTTGTATCTTACCCACCTTGTGTTTCTCAACATACGAGCGCAGTTTCTAGACCACAGCAGGAATGCAGCGACCACCTATTCCTATTGAATGAAAGATGTCTTTACCTTGAAATCCTTAGGTCACTTACTTTAGTCAAACTGCATTCATATCTTTGGTTTCTAATAAGGAAAAATACTGGTAATCCGCTCTCTTGGTTCTATCTGTTTTCTTACGTAGAATAGAAACAAGCACCATAACTTACTCTACTAAATATAATTGCCTATTATTCACTGAGAGATACTGACCACCTCATGGAGTTTGCAGTTATGATGCTTGGGGGTATAGGATCCATTTGGTCAAAAACGTTCCCAATTGCTATAAAATCAGTGGCATCTACTTCACAAAACCATAGAACCATGAATTATCAACAACCCTTAAATCATACATGACCTGTGATCATCTGAGATACAGGTATGTTATACCTTTTTTTTTAATGGGGAATTCTATAGTAGTGCAATAACATTAGGCTATGAAAAGGAATATTCACATTTTAACTGAGTGATTCAAGGGGGTTATAAACTATATATATGTGTGTATATATATATATATACACACACATATATATATAGTTATGTGTTTCAGTCTATTCAGGCTGTTATAACAAAATACCCTAGACTGGGTAATTTATAAATAACAGAAACGTATTGCTCACAGTTCAGGAGGCTAGGAATTCCAAAATCAAGGCATCAGCAGATTCAGTATCTGGCAAGGGCTCATTTTCTGCTTAAAGACAGGGCCTTCTAGCTGTGTCCTTGCATGGTGGAAGAGGCAAACAGCCCCCTCAAGCCTCTTTTATAAGGGCACAAATCCCATTCATGAGGCCAGAGACTCACATTGGGGATTAGGTTCCAACATATGAATTCTGGAGGGACACCAATATTCAGTCCATGGCATTACACATGTATTAAATGTCGCCATTTACTGAGGACTTACTCTATTACAGGCATTATTCTAAATTCACAACACAAATTTTCTCATTTAGTTCTTACAACAAGCCCATGCTATGCTTCGTTATTATGTCCCAAATTACCCAGGAAGGAGCTGAGCTTTAGAGAGTTAAGGTTCTTGCCCAAGATCACAGTATAATAATAGAGTTAGGACTCACATTCCAAATACTCTGCTTCCAAGGCTCCTGCACTAACCCACTATACTTGAGTACTTTCTTGTGGTGGCTCTAGAATGTCCCCAGTCAGAAGAGTAAACTGTAACATGGTACATTGGTCAATTGTGGAAGCAATCCTGCTTCAAACACTCAGACAAACTGGATGAAATAGCAAAATGGCACAAACATGTTTAAATACAAAAAAGCTTGCAAGAAAAAACACTAAAATCCAACTTTTACATTTACTGCTAAGTATAAAAAAACTGATAATCCAGCACTCTCTGAGGCTCTGAATAGGAAAAACAACATTGCCTACAAGAAATCAAACTTCAAGCCTAAACTACATGCTGCTTAGGAAAAATATTTACCGAAATTATATGGTGCAGAAATTCCTAAATATAAAGACTTACATAATTATTCCCAGGCAGTCAATACTAATAGGGTATGTGATAGAAGCCCAAATGAAAATCTATTATGAAGAGAAACTCAAACTCTATTTTGTTCCAAGAGTAATGATTTTTAATAGTAAAGATCAGTTCACAGTTAAAAATGACAAAATATATGAACAAATAATCTGTCAGGAAAGAAAGACGAAAAAAGAAGAAAATTTAAACTACTAGAACAATCTTCAAAGGATGTTATAATTTGGTACAGAGAAACTAAGAATAAGACTCCATGTAAAAGGAAAACATATTTTTAAAAGAGGCAAATAAAACTTCTAGAAATAAAAAGAAAGTCATCCATATTAAAAACTCAATGCATTTTTAAAGCAGCAGACCTGACCTACTCAAAAAAAGTTAGTGAACTGTAGTATAAGTTTAAAGAAATTATCCAGAAAAAAGCATACAAACAAAAAGAAATAAATTTATATAGAGAATCATTTCAATGAAATTTCAGAGTATCCAAGAGAGAGTGAACACCGTAAAATCCTTCAGAAAAGAGGAAAATGCCAGACTACTTACGAAGGTGCAAAGCTAAGTCAGAAGATAATGGAATAGTATCTTCAAAATATTTCAGTTTAGATGCTATGGAGTTAGCACTGCAGAGTACATATTAAGTTAAATAAGGCATTTAGACAAAGAACGAGAGAACTTATCACACCCAGATAATTCTTGAAAAAACTTCTACAGTATTATTTGTAAAAAGTAACTTTTTTAAAAAGCCATGGTGAGTAAACTGGTGAAAAAGCAGCTAACCATGTAGGTAGCAACAACAATAAATTATTTAGTGGGTTGCAAACACAGTAGAACTAAAATGTTAAAAAAAATATATGAAAGAGATGAGAGGTAGCCTAAGTTAAAGGCTTCTAAGTTTTTGTTCTGGAGGAGGGAGGAGTTCCTCACCAACTGAAACATGTTAAAAAGACTAAGTACAAAAAGAATAGAAGGTTTACTTTACATGCTATTACAATAAGGGAAAAAGGATTAGAGAAAACTCAACCAATCCAATAGAAGGTAAAGAAGCAGAGAAAAAACATGGGAAATACAAAGCATATAAAATGATGGTAGAAATAATCCAAACTTGTCAGTAAGCACAATAAATTTTAAAAGATTAAATTCTACCAGATAATAGACATAATAAAATGTCAAATCCAGCTACATTCTATTTATAAAACAAAATCCCAGTAAAAAAAGAAAAAATAAGGGTTGAAAATAGAGGGGAGGGGAAAATATGCCTAGGAAATATTACCAAAGAAGAGCTAATGTACCTATGCTATTAGCAAACCAAGTAGACATTAGGGCACAAAGCACTTTCATGTACAAAGAGGGTTATTACACAGTGATAAAAGGAGGGATTTATTAGGAAGCTGTAATAGTCTTGAACAGGAATGTCTGTAGTAATATAACTTCAAAATATAGAAAGCAAAATGAATTGAATGGTCTGAAGGAGTTGAAAAATCCATAATCCTGGTGAGAGATTAACTGACATCTAAAATAGAATGAATAAAAAAGGGAAGGTTTTCCAGCAGTGATAGCTGTTCTCAGGAAAACAAAATAAAAAAGAAAAGAAAAAAAAATAAGAAGAAAAAAAAGGGAAGGTTTGAAATACAATTAACACAATTGGTCCAATGGACATACATTGATCGCAATACTCAGCTATGAGCGAATGTAACTTGCTTTCAAAAACGCATAGACAAATACTAGAATACAAAGCAAGTTTCCACACATACTTAAAGATGTGTCATACAGATCACAGGACCATTTAGTATAAAAAAGTTAGCCTCATCACCCATATAGTAGGAAATTTTAAAACACTAAGAATTTACAGATAAAAATGGTAAAAATCAGAAAATTGTTAGAACTGAATAACAATGAAAGCCTTATATATTAAATTTATAGAGATACACTGGAACGCAGAGAGAAATTTATCCATGTACATATGTGTATATCTATAGATAAAAACAAAACTGAAAAGCTAAGCATCGAACTCAAAATGTTAGAAAATAAAAAAACAGGGTCAGCCCCCAAACATAGAAGAAAGACAAAACAAACATATCTTTGGCAGTGTGGAGAGGGAAAGATGGAGGGAAGGAGGCAGGAAGAGAGAGAGAAAAGGGAAGGAGAGAGAGAGGGAGAGAAAATCAACTAAAAACTGTTAAAAGGGGCAAAATAACAAACACGGCAGCATTTTTAATCAAAAGAGAACTCTATTAACAAACTTGTAATAAACTTAAAAGTGAGATGATGTAGGTAATTTTCTAAGATATATAATCACCAAAATCACTTCAAAAAGAAATAGAAAATCCAGAAATATCTAACCACAAAGGAAACTAATTTAGTACTTGTAAATTCACACACACACACAAATACCAAAGGTCACTGATAACTTTTGTGGGTTTCACCAAATCTATAAGAAACAGACACTGTTATTCCGTCTTATATGAAATGGTACAAATATTAAGAAAGAGAGAAATTTTCTAAGTAATTTGGTAACAATAAAATGACCTTAATAGCAAAAGCAAATTACAGTTCAAGAAGGAAAAAATATAGCCACTCTCCTTTTTAAGCATAGATATGAAAATTCATAGTATATTATGAGCAAAATGAATTTAGCAATATATTTAACATGTTTTTACACTTTTTTTTTGTAATCATGACAGTGAAGTTCCACCTGGGAAAGCAAGTATGTTTTCACATTGTACAACCTATCTACTATTAAAGATACTCATAGCATATAGTTTTATAATTAAAAATTTTTAAAAAGTATCAATATATCTCATCATATTAAAAAATAAATAAAATTATTTTAGTAAAAGATATAGAAATTTTTTTAAATAAAATTCAACATCCATGAAGGTTTCAAACAATAAAAATAGCAACAAAAACTCCTGCAGAAGTTTTCTTTAACCTAATAAATGGTTAAATACCAAAAACTTATAGCAAGTCTGGAAATGAATAATAGTGATGGTTGCATAACATTGTGAATGTACTTAATGCCCTTATATGCTTTAAAATGGTAAATTTATATTCTTTATATTTTACTACAATTAAAAATAACCGCTTTAGCCAGCATTATACTGAACATGTGATTATTAGAAGTACTTCCTTTAAATCAAGAATGAGATACGGTTGCCTAATCTCATTGCTTCTATTCAACAATGTATCAGAAAGTCCAGTACAATAAAAGACAAAACAATACTTAAGTATGGAGATAAGAAAGGAAAATTTTCATAAATGATATAGCATCTATGCAAAAATTCCAAGCATCTATATATAAACTATTAGATCTCAAGGAGCGTTTAGCAATTTGTTGATTGTAATATCCAAAATACAGAAATCAGTGTTGTTCTCATATGCTAGTAATTGCAAATTAGAAAAGTAGTTTTAAATACATACTATTTATGACTAAAAAAACTATAGGCTGTCTAGATACAAATATAATATAAATAAAGTTATAAAACTGTATTAAAAGGCATAGCAAAAGACATGTAAATAAAGAGATATACTTAGTTTATTAATGGGAGTATAATATTATAAAAGATAGCTATTATCTTCAAATTAATCTATAACTTACAAGCAATTTTAATCAAAACCCTATCAGAATTCATAGAAATTAACAGGCTGATTCCAAAATTAATGTGACAGAGTAAAGAGTCAAGAATAACCAAGACAACTTAGAAGAAGAATAAGGAAAGGATACTTGTTCTCCTAAATGCCAAGCCATATTATAAAGCTATAATAATTAAAGAGACATGGTATTGACATAGGTATTAACAAACCATAAAATCTGGAAACATCTGCATATAGATGGGAACTTAGCTCATGACATAGGTGTCATAACAAACTTTTGGGAAAATAAAGACTATTCAATAAAAAGTGTGAGTTAACTGGCCAATTATATGGAAAAAGACTAAATTAGAATCCCACCTCATACCGCATATACAAATTCCAGAGGGATTAAAGTTCTTAATGTAAAGGCAACACATTAAAGTATTCAGAATAAAAATAGAGAATATTATCATGATCTTAGGGCAGAGGAGAATTTTTTAACCAAAGCACAGAATGCACAGATCATAAAAGTATAAATTACACTATATTAAAATAAAAAAGAAAACAAAAAAAACTATGCATTGTGCACTTGTAGTCCCAGCTACTCAGGAGGCTGAGGTAGGAGGACCGCGTGAGCCCAGGAGTTCAAGACTAGCCTGGTCAATATAACAAAACCCTGTCTCTGAGGCAAAAAAAAAAAAAAAAAAAAAATGGCATCTATAAAAAGTGAAGAGGCAGACATAAAATAGACAGATCCATATATAATATAACGCATACAGCTGTAGAGAAATAATATCTGAAACAGAATGGACACCCAACAGGAAACTTCCAATTGGAATAAAGAGGCCAGAAACCCCAAATGATCAATAAAAACATTAAAAGAGGCAAATCCTCATTAGTAACCAGGGAAAATATATATTAAACCACTGAGAAACCATTCCCAATGCATCAGATTTGGGTGAATCATGAAGGCTTGGTGCTTTCAATAAAGATACCTAAGAATATTCCTGCAAGAGCCAGCTGAAATTGCCAACTGTCAACTGGGAAAACACCAATTAGGACTTCGTCCAAACATCAACAAACTGGACTAAAAATCTCCTATATTCCAGGATCCATTTTCATACATCGTGAATGCTTCCCAACCTCTAAATGATCTAACAAAACCAAGTGATATTTCTTCCAAGCTGATAGAAATCCTTTCCCAGCAAGAGGGCAGCCATGTTTCTGTCTCCCAGTGTAACTGTGTGCGTATCATCACGCCGTCGCACTGACCCATCTGGGAGAGTTCTGTACTGAGCAGAAAGGTAGAGGGGTGGGGATTGAGTGGGGGAAGGCTTACTTGGAGCAGTCTTCGCAAGCAATGTTCCCTGTGGTCTCCTTGATGGTGCGCTCAGAGACAAAGGCTGGATATTCAGTATCACAAGGCTCCAGGGTCTGTTTCAATTTCTGGGCTGTAGAAATATGGAGGGAAAAAGAGAAAGAACCCAAGGCACCGCTCAATATTGTGACTGGCAGTGCACAACAACTCAGAACGCAGTTCTGCTCCTGCTGCTCTGTGATTTTTCTAGGCACAGCATAATGCATTATTTTCTAATTAGTCAAGTGATTTCATCTGCCAAGCAACTCTATAAGCTATAATTCCTCAAGCAGTTGTGTTGGCTTGATCAGCTATCATTTATGCATCACAAGAATTCTACTTTCTGGGACAACATCAATCACTGGGTCCTCTGACCTCAGACTTACTCAAACTTAGCAACAACACATATGTGTATCTGAATAAGTGTATAAAATATAAGTTGTACCATATTATCTAGGGTTAGACAAAGGTCATGATACAATTGCATGGTTTTATTATAGAAAGAAAATTGAAATATGAAATAGTAAAATACGTAATGTCTTTGAAGCACAGCCATGCACCAAATCCTACTATTATGAAGTTCCTTGTTCAATAATATACCATGTCAGTTTCAAAGCACGAAATAACCCTGGTATGTGGATGAGCACATAGTAGGCGCTCGGTAAAGGCTTGGTGTTGATTAAATTATTTAAACAAGTTATGTCCAGTGGACAAGATCCAAAACCTCTCTAAGTCTCAATTTTCTTATTTGTAAATTGGGGATAATAAAGTTCTATCAAGGGTTGATGTGAGAAGTAAATGAAACAATATATGTTGAGTATCTAGTACAGTACCTGGAACATAATGAGTGGTAAGTAAATGTCAGGTGATAATAATAATAATAGCAACAGCAACAACAACAATGACAAAAACAACATTAACATTCTAATGAAGCCATTGTGACATTAAAATGATGACAATGATGATAGATATAGCATCGTAGCTAAGGGTGAAGACTATGAAATAAGAGAAGTTTGGAGTATGAATCCCTGCTCTGTTGCCTCTAGCTAATCCTCACTATTCTCATCTGTAAAATGGGTATGCTAGTGGTACAGGTACTCTTCATGGGAGGTCTTCTCATTATCATTTCCCCAATAGAATGTTTGTGGGTTTCCAATAACCCACCCTTTGTAAAAAGCTTTTCACTGGTGTTTTAATATAGAAACGATATATATATTATTTACATTTACAATTCCAAAACTCAATAAGGTTTTAACAAAATGATGTGTGGACAAAGTTTCAAATTATGTTCCAAATACAGCTGATTGGATGTCAGAACCATGGGTAGATATTTTGTAGACTGTCCATCTGGGATGCTGCTAGCACTGCGTGAGCCATTAGTGCTACTGCATGCAAAACAACTATAAAGTAACAACCAAATAACTGTCCAGTGATCAGGAACCCATTCCAAGCATTTATATCCTAACATGATTGTTTCTTATATATGGGCTTTTCAATGAACTTTAATTATTTTGAGGAAATTGGTTGGGAGTTTGAGGTTGGAGCATAATGCACTGTAATGTTTCTTACTTAAAACAAAAGAAAGTAGTCTCTGAATCAGCTTTTTGAGTCAGAACATGTGATTTTCAGGAACTGGACATTCAGTATCACAGTTAAGGAGAGATGCCTATAGTAACCTCATGAGATTGTTCTGAGGAATAAATAAACTAAAGCTTGTACAGCTCATAACAGTGTGAAGCACACACACACTTTCACTCACATGCACACACACACACACACACACACACACACACACACACACAAACGCACATAGCCTTCATGAAATGCTAGTCCTTAGGGAGTGTTACCACCTACATGCCAGAGCTGGCTAGTTGTGTAGTAGCTAGGAGCACAAATTCTAGCGAGTGATCCTGATACAGCTGTGTGACATCAGGTGAATTTTTAACTTTTCTACACCTTAGTGTCCTCAACTGCAAAAGGGAAATAACAGTAACAAGCTCATATGGTTGCTAAAGAATCAAATGAATTACATGGAAAGTAACCGGCACATTGCGAGTGCTATTTAAGTGTATGTTCTTAATACCACCACGACTTCTACGCATTCATGTTATTTTCTTATGTCACTGGTCCTCCAATCGCCAGCCTTTTTAAGCCATTGCATTTTGGTAGAAAAGGCAAGCA
Source organism: Indri indri (assembly GCA_004363605.1). Classification (NCBI taxonomy): domain Eukaryota; kingdom Metazoa; phylum Chordata; class Mammalia; order Primates; family Indriidae; genus Indri; species Indri indri. Next base: position 52,182 of record RJWJ010002192.1, read on the forward strand.
GATGGCTGCCTACCTGCCCTCCCTGCCCTCTGACTCCACTGCCTATATGGTGCTGGTAGCTGTTATTCTACCAACACTGGGCCAGGTCACAGACACTGGCCCCTGTACCCTGGGGTTAAATGCCTGCTGAATACATGAATGATTCTTCTGAATGGTATTTTTCAAGCAAACAAAATGGACAAGAAAATGTAAGAAGCTCAGTCCCTTATGACAAACTGCTTGCTGTCCAGGTGGAAGGTAAGGCGATTTTCTATGTTCCAGGCCTGACAGTAACAACACAGATAGGCACTTGGTGACAATGCCATTTTCTTCCCAATTCTTTTTCCTCTGTTTTGTAAGGAGGACATCTTTGTTTGATACCAGGAAGTTTTTACCATGTTTCTTTCCTTTTTATTTCTTTCTTTCATTTGCTCTTCTCTCCTTTTAATCTGGGGAGACCAAACATAAAGCTCATAGTATCTGGCTACAATTTGGTAACACTTTTCATGTTCATGGTTCTTATTTTTACAATTGATTTCTCTATATGGCAAGTGACTCTGATTTTCAATTTAAGACACTTCATTTTCATATTTAAATTATTAGAATTCCAAAAATTGAGTCCATTAAAATGAAACAAAGATTAGGTATACTAGAGCACAGATTATAAATGCATATGGCAAAAACATGCAAACAAGGTATAAAAACCTAACAATGGCAACGGCTAAATTTATTAAGAAATGGCTGTGTGCCAGATGCCGTTCTGCTTTATATGTAACAATTTATTTAACAGGAAAACATGGCACTATTAAAAAATAAACTGTGAAGTATGAACAACTGTTATCTCTGTTCTGCAGAAGGTGAATGGAGGAGAGAGGACTGGCGTAAATTGCCCGGATTCATACATTCGGCATGTGGCAGAGCCAAAATTTGACCTTGAGTTGTCTGGCTCCAGGACGTATATGCTTAACTGCTCTGTGACGTTTGGCCAATGAAAAAAAATAAGAAAGGTCTTTGGGTCAGGCTAAGATAGGCAGCACACAGGATTTAAATAAGCCTGAAAATTGCACCATCTCTAATTCCAATTGTCTGGGCCCAGTTACAATGGAATGAGTCCAATGCTCTCAATGGCTAGACTCATTTGGCTCTGATCCTTTCTGGAGATGAAATTCTTTTTCCGTTGACAACCGTAGGGCACCCCATGCCGACGTGGTGATAAACTGTTGAGTCTATTTGTAGCATGACTGTAGATTGGCTGGAAGTTGCTTGATGTGCTTTTGGGAAGCACATGAATTATCATACAAAACCATGGCCACATTTAATCTAAATAACATAGCTTCCTATGAAGACTTTTCTTTGTCTAGAGTGCTACAGAAAACACCACATGTCTATGCCACTCACTACTGTTTATCTAGGGAATTTCAAACCAATAACCAAGGCTGCCAGCAATCTATTGGTTACTGAATTTTAACTCTTAGGCATTCATATCTCACCATCTTAGAAAGGTGTACGTACACGAGGATCGTGGAGCTTCGCTAGGCTGATTCCTTCCTTTTCCAGAAGGGAAAACAGGATCAGAAAGTAGACATGGCCTGCCTCGACTCTCATAGAGAGTGTCTCATCACAATCCTCATTCACTTAAACAGCAGACCACTAACACCACCATTTTCATAGCCGACACTCACTACGTGCCAAATATGGTGCTAGGACCTCTGCATGGACACAATCTTCATCACCACATAGTGAGCAAGGCCCTGCTACTATCCCATTGTGCAGATGAAGAAACTAAAGCTCAGAGACATTAAGATGCTGCCCAAAGTCACCCTGCAGTGAGTGCTGGAGTCCAGATGCAAGCCCGGGCACGCCCACCCGGGAGCCCTCGCTCCGCCCCACCACAGAGCACACTGCCCTGCCTCCCACCCCAGTTCCACTGGAGATGTCACTGTGACCTGTCACTCACTCACAGCAAAGCACCCAATGGAGCATCTGCACAATAGAATTTCTTTAATTTCCCCTTAGCAACAAATGTCCCTGATGAGAATAACTGACTTGGGTTCACAGTAATTATGTGCAGACAATTGGGAATGAATAGATTTGCCATTTGAAAAGCCTTCCTCTTTTTTCGTCTCTGTGACTGCACCACCATTCACAACCAGGTGCCAGCAAGCTCCATTCTCTTTGTGCAACTTTACCAAAATGATACCTTTGTGATAATCAAGCAGAAATGGGCTTCCACAGTCCCTTCATTAAGGAAATGAAGCAGATAAACAGTGTAATTACGGATTCCATTTTTAGCTAAAACAAAGATGTATGTCTCAGCTCCGGGTCTTTATCTAGCGAGGGAATGGTAAATTTAGAATGAAGAAACCTTGCAAGCCAGTATCGTGTGGTGCCTGAAACGTTCCTCTCCTTACACTGGGTGTAGGATTTGCATTCATATTTAATAAGCTATCCCAGTGACAGCAATCCTATGGATGAATTAATTCACCTCCATCTGACTTAGTTTCTTCATCTATATGATGGAAAAACTCATACTCATGCCCAGGAGAGGGCGGAAGGCCTGAGTGAGATAATTCCTGTCTATGGCCATACCACCCTGAATGCGCCCGATCTCATCTGATCTTGGAAGGTAAGCAGGGTCGGGCCTGGTTAGTACTTGGATGGGAGACAATTCTTGTGCAGCACCTGGCTCAACATGTGAACTTAAAGAAGGGCAGAGCCCGCGGCTCCATCGTCATCTAGCCGAGGGGCAGGCCTTGCCTTAGGTCCGCGTCCACTGTCTGTTAGCTGTCCGACTCAGAGAGGTCTGGTGACAAATTCTAGCAGTACCCACCTCTAGTGTATGTTGAAGGGATTTGAAGATAATGTACGTGTCAGATCTCTGGAAATGGCAAAGTGCTACGTATCAGCACGCCATGTGTCAGCAACGTCGTTATTTGACGAAAACGTTCTACAGTCTGTGGAGAGGAGGTCTCACAGTCTGGCAGTGGAGTGAGGAAACTTACTGAAATTATCTGTGAAGGGTCTTTTTAAAAATCTCCCTAAGACAGGAAACAGAGAACTAAAGCATCACATTATTCCTCGTAGCTAAAGCTTCGACCACTGCTGGTCCAGCTGTGGGGTGGCGGGTGGAATTTCAAAATGGGAACCTTCACAACCTAATGACGGCAGAGACCGCTCCCTCCTCCTTTACTCATTGCCCCCTATCCTACACCCCTCGGTCTAGGCCAGGGTTTCTCAGCAGTGGCACTACTGACATTTTGAGTAGGATACTTCTTTGTCGTGTGGGCTTTTCTGTGTGTTGCAGGATGTTTAGCATCATTCCTGGCCTCTACCCACCAGATTCTAGTTATGAGCCCCTCCCTGAGTTATGACAACCAAAAATGTCTCCAGACATGGCAATGCCCCCCTCCACCTCCACCGGTGGAAAACCACCGCTCTAGGCAAAGATCACAATGACTGCTCAACAAAAACTCCCAGCTAATTGTTGTCAAATCTGCAGGAACAAAACAAGACTACGGGTAGAAACCTGTGGTGGCAGGCCATGGGGAAGGGTACTAGGTACAGGTGAGAGTGAGGGGGTTGGGAGAGAGGTTGGCGTGGAGAAGAGGGAGCATCTTCATCAGGTGTGAAGAATGCCAAAAAATAAACCACTGCTGACGACCAGCCCACTGCCCTCGGCACTGCGCACACTCCTAAGAAATAGTCAGATGTCTTAGCCAAAACCACCACCACCCAAAACAGGAGCGCTCCACCACAGGCAAGCCCATGGAGTACTTGCACATGGGCTTTGCATGTATTGCTTAATTCATGTCTCACAACCACATTATGTCTACTGTTTCCTCTGTTGACAAATGAGGAAACCAAAGCCCAGAGAGACCAAGTGACTCGCCCAGGACCTCACAGCTAGCAAGAAGCAGAAAAAGGCTGCCTGACTTGAAAATCAGGGCACTCAATCACTAAGCTAAACTAGGCTAAACAGCGCACAGCCTCATTCAGAGGGAATGGGGATAAACAAGCCCCGATTTAGTAGGTTCCTTCTCATCTTTCTTTGTCAAATCATGTGCAATTTTAACAAAAGCAAGTTCATACCATAGGTAAAACTTTCTTCTGAGGACATGATATTCTTGTTTTCCTAACTCACATTTTGGTCTCTGTTTATTGACTCCCCGTTTCCAATACTAATTGCCAACCCCGTTTAACTCTACACTCCTTCCCTCTGATTTGTTGTCTTTTTGGTGCACACAGAGTTTTGCATCTTGGGTTTTGTTTTGTTTTGCTATATCACTTAACTTCACAAACATTTTTGTTTCATTAGAAAGTTTTCAGAAACAGAGTAACATGCCTTTCTGTGAACAGGTTGTAATTTATTTTCAAATGGACTTTATTGTTAGACAGTATTTACAATCATAAATTCCCTAGTGAGGATCATCCTGTCCTAGAAACCTTTGTTCCCACCTCAGTTTATTTCCTTAGGCTAAATTTCTAGAAGTGGGATTTGGGGCACTTACTGCCATTCAGAACTGGTGCTAACCCAGCAGGGAGGGGCGAGGATTGGGCCCAAGTCCTGGGCGTCACCAGGATGCTGCGTGTGTGTGGATGAGAGCAGAGCACAGGGGTCCTGCTCCACTGGCCTGTGAGCTTCCCAGGGCAGAGCCAAGCCTGGACACACGTGCAGCAGATTCACTGTCGTCAGAGGCCACTCTGCGCAGACATCAGCATGTGTAGGACTAGAAATTAGAGAGTTCCTGGATTCAGACAAAATGGGCCTATTTGTAAGTTACACAGCAATGACTGCAGTGACTCTAATGGTCATGTCTGGCACAAGAAATATTTGTAATGGTATTTAATAAGCAAAGATTAAGCACCTACTATGTGCTCAGCACCAGGTGCTAAGAGATAGTAAGGGTTAAGACATAGCTCCTACCATCAAGGCATTCCAGTTTAGTGTAAAACACACACACAAACTGAGGCAATAAGGGTGGGGAAGAGCTGGGATCATGCGTGACGTGGGTGGGCAGGAGCAAGAAGGAAATGTCGCTAAGTCTGCCTGGGAGAATCGAGGGAATCCTCACAGACCGGGTCTTTAGGGAAAGGAAAGGGAATGTCAGATTAAAATACAGCCAGCACTGGGGGGAATGCTGATACCTGACTAACCGATCTCTTTGTAAGAGACAGATACTAAAAATAGTAAGAAGTACAGCAGTGTGCTAGTTCCTGGCATCAAGACAATGAGCATTAGTGAAGGAAGGAAAGAAAGAACAGAGTATATCTGAGAAACGGCAAGTGACTGGGCAGGCTGGGGCAGACCGCTCGGAGACAGCTCTCATTAAGGAGCATTAGTTTTATAGGCAATCATCATTGTCCTGTTCAACATTGTCATCACCATTATAATTACAGCTACCATTTTTTGAGGACTTATTATGTTCCAGTCACTGTGGTCAGCATATAACATGATTTAGCTTATCATTACACACACACACACACACACACACACACACACACACACGCACACACACAACTTCCTAAGAAATAAATTTTATTTTCCCCATTGTGCTTAGTATGGGGAAACAGCCTTGGAGAGAGATCAGCTAATTTGCCAAAGGCCAATCTCTGAGCCAGGACTCAAACCTATACTGGTCTAACTCCACAACTCATGCCTCTAAAAGTCTCTCCTAATTACTGCTAAATCATTAAAGGCATTTGAGCAGGGAGGGTAATATCATCAGATTTATGTTTTATGAGAGTAGTTGTGAAAACAAAAATAAGGTAGTTATCCATTCATTCAGCCTGAGACATAGGCAATGTGTCTGTCTCCTTCGGATTTTTGGCATAGCACGTGAGCTTTCTGAGGAATTTAGCTTTGCAATGTATGACCTCTAAGCCTTAGTTAAGGAAATAGGTCAAAATGTATGTTCAACATGGGCCGAATGAAGCCTGTTGAATTTTTTGTCAGACTGGACGGTTCGACACTTAGCACAAAGGGTGGCTTTTTGTTGACAAAGCTGAAAAATCATCACTTTGTCCTGGGGAGTTTTATGCAAGCCAGCACATCCCTGATGAAAAGTAGCCAGTGAACCCAGGGTTTAGCACTCTGAGCTAGAAAATAGAAACCAGTCACCGCTTACCTTTAGCTGTCATATCAGAGTGCCACCAACTGCAGAGGTTAAATTCCACCAGAAACCTAAACAGATCGTGGAAAAGCCCAGTGTTACTTGGTCATCCATGTCCTGAACAGAACAATGACATTCTGTGTTATTTAGCATTGCTCACCTCATTTGAAATAATAACATCACAATTTGGAGATATCAAAATGGTTTGTTGAATTACCACCGAATTTTCACCAGGCTTTATCTTACTTGTGAAAGGCTATTTTATCCCCAGTGCCAGCCGGACCCTGAGAATAGCTTTCCCTAGACTCAGAGACTCTTAGCTGTGAAACACCCTGCTGGATGGGCTGAAATAGTTTTCTAGTTATTGTTCACTCATTATTTGCTATTAATACCATCTAGTTTGATTCCTCAGTAAACAGCCAATTTCTAAAGGGCTTTTCCTGCCTTGGTTCAGAAATACAAATAGAATATTCTCCTCTACCTAGACTATGGTCTGCAGGAATAAAGGATGCTTTCAAAATTTATACTGCAACTCAAACTTGTTTACATCTCTCCCTCTTTGCCTCTCCTCACCCCCGGTGTGTGTGTGTGAAGACATGAAGCTATGGGACAAACTTCTCTTTATGAAATTATGCTACAATGTAACTTCATAAAAGTCAACATTTTTCAATTGCTAGCAAAGAATGCAAAAATAATATAAATCATTCTCCAAATGGATGGACAGAGGTCAAAATTCAGTCTTTTATTTTTCGGGCTCATGGCTATTATTCCTAACTGTTTTCTCTCTCAATCAAAATCCCACTACTATCTGTTAATGTGTTTTCTCTGTCTTTTATATGTATGGACAACTTACTTCCCACTTGAATTTATAAATTTTGTTAAATTAATATAAGTTACATTAAGGCAATGAAGAGGACAATGCTATTCATCAAATGGCAAGAAATCACCTTAACCCCACAGAACTGGAGACTTAACAGGGGAAAATAAGAATGAGAGAGTTTGGCGCACTTTAAACAATCTGGTTTACATGCTCATCCGTGAAATTCTTCCCTTTTGTGTGACATAGTCTTTCTATAATGTTTCCAGTGTCTGGTCTGGAAGTCAAGTCTTTCATCTTTGTGCCATTTCAAGTCTTTCCTAAGTCACAGATGCATCTAACACCCTCCAAACGGGACCGTAATTTGACAGGATAAACAATTAAATCACACCTAAGAAAAGCTCCCAGCCCTGTCTGACGACCCCACAAACTCTCACCCCTGCATACACTGAGACACCCCAAGTAGCACAGTGGACAGCCACAGCAGTTTGTTCTTCTGACCACAGCCCACCCAGGCTGCATGAAACACAGCCAGACATCCATGTTACATTTAACAGTAACCACAATAAATAAATTTGGATTGTGTATTGCAAGCTGTTAGTCTGCTAAACAATGACATAAGGGCATAAGGAGTGATCATGGATAACTTAATAAAAGATAACTTTTTGGTCTCAGTGTTCAATATTTCAAGATGTTCACTGAGGTTATCTTGGAGTATTATGAATCTAATCATTACCGAAAGAATGAAACACAGTCTCCCAATTCACTTTATAATACAAAAAGAAAATTAATCCTTTTCCAAAGAATGCAGAAATTTGTACTTACAAGACAAGTTCCGTCACTATCCATTTCACTGCAGAGAGGAAGGCATTATAAGGCTGAAGAGAAGAATTCAATTCATTAAAAACAATGTATCACACACAAAATTTGTAGTTTAACCTAAGGCTTTACATAAAGACAATGTTATTCTTCTAGGGAGATTGATATCATGTTAAAAAACAGTGAAGGAAGAAAATGGTTGGATACTGTATCCCAAAACTAACATTTTAAAACTTTGAACTCCACTCTAGTGAGATGTGATTTACAAGTAAAATAAACATGATCTAATACAAGGGTTATCACTAGGAGGAAAAAGGAAGTTCAGCAAACGATGCTTAAACATCTACCCCCAGGGGCTAATATTTCGTAGCCTAATGCTGAGGGGCTGGAGTCATATAACTAATTTCAAATGGTAATTCACAGGGCTGCCTCGTGGAAAGGGGATTCCCTGTTCTCCATCACTGTATGTCATTCATTGAAATAAGCAAAAATTGCATACACTTGATTTTAATGCCTTCCATGAATTATGTAGGATTTAAGCTGCCTTTTCTCACACTTACATATTTGGACTTGAAAAAATGATAACCATATAAACATGTGATTTTATCCTTGCAGAAAATCTCCTTCACTCTATAAAAGAAGGCATTGACAGCCTAATCTTTATTTCAGAATATTTTAATTAAAAAAAGCAGTTGGATTGTTTACTCTGCGATATTTCCTATGTGGATAATTCAATTTCCCGAATTCTGGAAAATACCAAGTCTCCCCCTCAGTTGGGTCTTTGTACCTAGGTATGCCAGACATGTGAGCGGTGGGTGGACTTGAGAGGCAGGCAATGACACTGGCAAAGCCCGGGCTCCAGGCTCCAGATGTCAGGTCCAGAAGAACCTCAGAACCTTTTGTGGTTGCCTTTAGGTATCGAAGAATTGAAATACATGCCAAATCCTGGTTTCTGGAGCCATGGCTGCTTAATTCTACCTTCTCAGCATTTTTATTGTAGGAACTCAAACTAGAATTGGAGGAATTATGCAGTTTTAAATAAAATAAGAACAAATTTATATAACCCTAGCCATTCTCAAAACTTTCCTATTCCAGGTCAGAAAGCGAATGAGCAGAACAACAACAACAAAAATACTGAGGTTATTCACAGCCCAACCAGATTTCAGACTTTGTGTATCTCGTGCTCTGATTTGACAGAGTACTCCAACGTCATTCCCTGGATTAGAGGGCTCTGGGGCCTCAAGAGTAGGGTCAGATAAGGATGTGAACTTTTAACTATTTCCTAAAACCAAATGCAACCTTGTAGTCCTGTGGTTTTGCCATTACATTTCATGGCTTGAAAAATAATCATCTTTCTTTCAAAAAGACCGGGGTAGTCAGACCCTGGGACAATTCTGTGCCTTTGTACCTGCTGGGATGGGTAGCGTGGGTCAGAGGGAGGAATGAATAAAAGGATTAAGGAAGCTTTGGAGGTCGGGGTGGGGAGGCTATCGGAGGCCAGGGGGGAGGCACTCAAGCATCCCCTGCCAGACATTGGTCCCATATATGAGTAAGCAAAGGGATTATGTAAATTCAGGATTAAAATATTTTAAATGCACATTATCATTCAAAGGGATAAAGCCATTGAGCTTTTAAGCCTAATGATGAAAACGTATCTTGGGAACATTTTAAGTCTGGAAATATTCATGGTAGGGTTAGGGAAGATAGGTTTGGAAAGACATGGTGAGTCTCACTAAAAAGCTGTATTTTTCAAAATGTCCAACTCTTATAGTTGTCTCTCAAAAATCTTCCAGCTCTGAATCATTTCTTGCTCCCTCAGTGTAGGAGAACCATGTTAAATATTTGGTTTTTAAATAATGCCCTTGTAAAATCTTACATCTGCAAATGAGAAGGTGTATATATTTTAAAACCCAAATGGCTTCTAAATGTTGTGTTCCAAACCAAATTTTAGGTTAATTTTTGGTATTTACAAAATGTTAACATTGTAAGGGTCATATTTATACACATATATCAGATTATATAGAGGTATACTATATATTTATATACATATGTAGCCTTTTTTTCTGTGCTTTTAGGTATTGGTGGCCAAATTTACATTGTCTTTGCATTGTGAATTATATTTTTAAACTGGGAGTAAATTATAACAGTCAATTTCTGGCAGCCTGAAAGCCATTTTCTAATCACACAAAAGCTGTGTTGATTGATCTTCAACTGCGACATCGCCAAAGAACCAGCTCCAGGGAAAACGATGCTGAAACTCAGCAGAGCATGATTAGGGGAGAGAATCTGTGATCAAAATGGGAATTAGGGCACAGGCTCAGAGCTCTGTTACAAACCAAAAGAAAGGTTTCTGTTGAACAAAACCAAATTCTTTTATACACAAATGAGAGAATTGACAAAACTTTCCCCTTTTCTATCCTTCAAAAGGGGGCTGCTGCATTAATCCATCAAAGACTTTAGACCTGTTTTTCATTCATATAATCACTGGATTTGGATTTAAACAGAAGTGTTTTTTTTTTTCTTTTAATGAGTAAAGTCAGGAAATAATTTTAAGTGTTCATGGTTTTGAAAAAAGATAAATTTGATTGCTCCAAAGAGGGAGATACGCTCACAGAGAGAAAGACAGAAACGTGCAGGTGCTTTCAGGGTGACAGTGCTGTACTTACATCCAGGAGGCCATGGGCACCATCGCTGCTTTCCTTGTTCGCTCTACACATGGCTTGGTAGTCATAAAGGGTAATTCTACAGGAAAAAATGGAAAGGAGCTTCACTAAATGAGAAAACACAGGAACCAAAAACGATGCTGTGTACCACAAGGTGAGCAGTCACTATCAAGTGCAGCCGTGGCTAACCCCACGCAAGCCTCACACAGGGTGACAAGGAACATGGCACAGGCCAGGACTGGAGACACAGCTCTGTCACCACGTGGAACTTGAAGCACAAAGGGAATGAAGGTATTGGGAAGGGTAGAGGGAGATGAGGATCTGCCTAACTTGATGAACATTTTGATCTGAATGAGGATGGTCTGCATGGACCAAGGTAGTCCAAAGGGAATATGCTGTTCTGAACTGGATGCTGGGCCCTGAATGAAATTTATCGGGGCCATGTCTCCAGGGTCAGGGAGAGTTGGGAAGGGCCACTTTGGGTTAATCAATGGCAGGAGCCTCTATCTTTCTCAAGCACTAGGACATAGGCCTAAATAAAGATCAGCGGTGAACATGGACAGTTTGTGGGAATCCAGCCAGCTCATTAATTGTAATCGCCACCCCACCCCCATTGCCACTACCGAAGCAGTGAATGTATTCTTACTTTTGAGAATAGTGCAGTTTATAAAACCAAAAAGTGGACATTTTTTCTCCATTGGCAATAAAAGTATAGCTCTCATCTCAATTATGATCTTTACTCAGTTGCAAAAAAAAAAAAAAAGGTTTTACTTTAAATTTTTCAAGGAATTTTAATTCCCCATCAACAATTTTACAAAGTAAAGGTAAGTGGCAATTTCTGGTAGCATGAATTGGGACTCAGAAAACATTGCCCAAAATATGGCACTTTGACATGAAGCAGCCTCAAGGTCTCTCTCCTCACCTCCTTGCATGCTCCCCCCTCCACTGGAGTCTCTCAATCCTCTGTCTCTCCCAAACCACAAGATAAAATTTTTCATCTACCTAAAAAAGCGGAGCTGCCAAAAAGGAACACAATTGATCCTTCCCTGACACTTCATTCTCCAGAAAAGGCTAAAACTCGTATCACAGAAGAAGAGACAAAAAATTGAACACCTAGAGCCCAGATGAACTTGGTCCCAAACCATTGTCTGCTCTCCACCCCCATTCAATTTCCTGCAAAAATTATTTACTAACTATTGTCTGAACATTAGGCCCATTCATTTCCCCCTAAAAATCATTTACTATCCCTCAAATTACCACATTTCCTCCATCTTCCTTCCTGCTATGAAACAGCTGTGCCCCATTGGGTTATTGGGTAATCATTTTCCTGTGATTCTCTGCGCTATCCATATTAAAATAAATTTTATATGTTTTTTCTTCTATTAATCTCCCTTTGTCAATTCATTTTCAGCAAACCTTTAGCGGGTGATGGAAGAGGCTTTCCCTCTCTGCTCCTACTCATGTTCCTGTGTTTAGATGGAGTGAGCACCTTATCCCAGACTCAGAAGCTGTAGCCAAAGGAGACCTGCATTCACACCCTGCCTTCAGCATCTCCCACCATTCCTGGCAGCCCCAAGGACAGACACTTGAAGTCCAGCCTTAGTTATATAACAGCTGCCAGATGCAATTTTAAATACTTTAGTACATGCACTCCTAAATGACTGAATGGAATTCTCTCCACAGGAATTCCTTTCTAGAATGGTATAATGCTTAATGTTGAGTGTACCTAAACTGCTGTGCTTGTTAAGAATACTAGACATAAAAGATCCATGCATCAGGGCTGGTGTTAGTTTTATTTCATACCTACCCCTAGTACCAAGTACAGCACCCAGCATGGGGAAGACATTCGGTTTTTTTTTTTTTTTTTAAATGAATGATTGCCTGATCACATGACTCTTGAACAAATGACAACACAACTGAGAACAAAGGGGTCAACTGCAACGCATGATGTGGAGGCCTCCTTATCTGGACAGTAAATTAGAGACATGGATAAACGGATTGAATACAGAGCCATTTATGGGTACCAAGTAGGAAACTGGCCACATTTGACCAAATGGAAGACAAAAGCCAGCGCCCAACCCGCAGCACACAGCACTCCTTGGGCAGCAAAGCCCAAGCGGATACGAGCGGTCACACAATTTCCCAGCCAGTCCCCAAGGCCTCTCCTTCATCAGAATATTTCTTCCTCACTGTCCTCTTGTTTTTTTCCTCATGCAGAGGCAAGCATAGAAACAGAAATGAAGACTGTAAACCAGCCAAGCATTAGGCTTTGGGAAGCCTCTTGCACAAACTTCTCACAGAAATGCTCCCCATTGACACAGCCCTGACATGAACCCAGTCACCGGGACATGCCCCAGAATCACCTGCAGACAGACCACAGTGGACAAATCTAACTGATCCGCGACTGGCCCACCATGGCACTGTTACCCAGGAGGTTTCTACAGGTGCCCCTGCAAGCGATTTCTAGGATTTGGCAAGAATTAATATTGACTTATCCTTTCCCTACTGCCCAGCTCTGTCTGTACAGCTAAAACTTGTGCCTGAGCCAGGTGAGAGGCAGTATGGAGTTCAGAAGCACGTGGGTGTGCCTGGAGTCTCACAGATACGGACACAAGATGGCCTTGGTTTCAGAAGTTGGTTCTGCCATGCATTCAGCGTGCTTATCCTCTTCTGAGCCTTCATATTCTCACTTATAAAATGACAGCGGAGATGTTCTGAGATTTAAACAATTAAGTGTGCAGAAGTACACTGAAATGAACTCTGAAGTGTGCTAGCCTTGTTAAGATCCTTAAAACAGAAGATCTGATTTCATTGTCGGTAAGAGTTTGGGCTCTTAGAGCTGCACTGTTCCCAAAGGTCCAAGGGATGCAGTGTGACATAATAGTTAAAGTGCCAGCTTTGAAGTCAGTGATGCCTGAGCTCGAATCCTAACTCACCCAGTTATAACAATGTTTTTGAACTCTCTGGTGCCTCAGTTTCCTATCTGTGAAATGGTGACAATAATGGCTGTATTACAGAGTGGTCACAAGGATTAGAAAAAGTTATCTTTGTGTTGCATAGAGCACAGTGCCTGGCACAGAGGAAGTATGCAAGAGAAGGCAGGGTTATACGTGCTGTTATAATGACTGGCATGTTTTTCATTGCCACTATTAATTAACGGGGTGGGTTTAATGCAATGGGAATTGTCACAGGCTTTATGGGATGGACAAGCTTCCTAGTTTTCTTAACTCATTGGCACGTATGATGCAGAATAAAATTTATGCTTGTTACTGCAGTACAAAGCACCCTCAGAAGCTATGCTGGGGTTATCAAAAGATAATGCAGGAACTTCTGTCCATGGTCTTCTTATTAATACTTGAGGACCATGATAAAAACAGCTGTTATCTATTGAACTCTATTTAGCAACCATAAGCAAGGCACTCTTCTAAGCACATCCCTGTAAGATAGATTATAATCATCCCCATTCTACAGAGGGGATAACTAAGTCTTAACCAGCCTAAATAACATGCCCAAGTTCATGTAACTAATTGGTGGCCAAATTAGAATTAGTTGGGGGCCAAGCTGAATCGCTTCCCCCTGCTTTCTGCTCAGAAGCAGGTTCTAACAGATTTTAGGAAATGCCTAGAATTCAGACCTATGCCCCAATCCAGGGTCTTATCAAAATGGCATAAGAAATGCTGCCCAAGATAAGGCCTCATAACCAACGTCCAGAATCAACTTTCAAGCCAAGCTGAGGGGCAGTCGGGGAGTTACCAGGCCAGGCTGGACCAGCTGGCTGGGCTTGTGAACACCTCTTGCCATGGCAACAACCCTGACAGACAGATGGCAGGAAACTCAGGATTCTCCTTGGATCATTTTCAAAGGCTCCGGTTTACATGTTGGAGCCAAACTAAATTGCTCTGGGGCAGCCCCCAGGTCAGGGTTCCTGTCTTTCATTTCAAAAGGAGGTTTTCCTGATACTATTGCCACTGAGGAGGTTATAAAACAAGCATTCCCTGTCTTCTCCACACTTAGACAGCTTTAACTAGATGTTGCAGAAAAAGAGACTTCCAGATTATTACCCTTTTTGAAGTGATTTTGTTACTGTTTTAAATAACTCTATTTTGTGGCTACCTGTATCCTGTCTGGCTGATTATAGTTAAAGAACATGATAATTGCCTGCTTTCATTTGACTCTAAAATAAGCCCTGAGAATCGTGCCCAGCCCAAGACTAGTGCTTTGCGCTGCTGCACTCACCAAGAGTTTATTCTCATTACAGATAACATGGCTTAATCCCTGTGACATCACCACCAGGCCACTTCGACAGAGGGCCAAAGCCTGAGACCTTATCATTAGCATCACTGTGCTCCCTAGACAGATCTCTTTGAAACATTCACAGAGGCAGATATGGTCTCTGAAGAAGCAGCTCAAAGCAATGCAAAGCCTGGGAAATCCTACGCCCCTATGCTGGGTAGAGCCTTGGATGACAAGCTTGCAACATTAGGACATCTTTAAAGTCATTTTGCAGATACTGTTCTTTTCCAGCCAGGCAAAAATCACAACGAGGAAAAATATTTTTTTTCTATGAATTGGCAGGTTGAATTTTAAAGGCACAAACTCAACTAATTTAGGCTGGTTAACACCCATGGGGATCAACATTCATTAAACACCTACTATGTACCATGAGGCCAGGTAATTTACCTGCAATGACTCATTGGATTAGCTCACTTTGGCTAAACAATTGGCTTAAAACCAATCTTAAAACAGCTTAATGTTTGCAAATACAGCCCTAAAAGTGGGTCAAGGGAGGCATTTGACAGAGAGACCCATCATGGGACATAATTAAACAATCCTGAATCTGAAAGTCTGAGAGGCAAAATGACTCACTAAGGTAACATAAAAAAATATGTATTCTTTGTTGAGCTATAAAATATGTTCTCTGGGGGCAGCTTTTAACTTGCACGTGGAAGGGCATGGAGTAGGAATATAGGAGATTCTTAACAAAGAGACTGTCCCCATGGGAAGCCCTCACACATTTGCAGTGAGAGCCAGGAGGGTAGAAAGCTCAGCCTGTTTATCTGAGGGTGAACAGAAGATCCAAAATTGCTCTCCCTTCTCTCCTGCTTGCGTCCATCACCACCTCGTCCCACAGCAACCTCTTTCAGAAACAGCACTGTTCTTTGAGAGCAGGGCAGCATATCTAACACAGCTGGGACGGAGAATCTACATGCCCCTGGCCCTACTGCCTTTGAGCCCTCCGACTGGAAATCACTAAAACAAGCTTAGTTAATGGGCACCCATCAGTACCAGAGAAGAAGCTTCATGTGGCTGAACCGGCCAGCAGCCCAGCACACAGGATATCGGGGTCACTTGAGGTCACTGCAGAACACTGAATGGGGAGCTGTGAGAAAGCCTCACTCATTGGTAGATTGCTAAGCAGAGTATCTATCGGCACCAAATCAATGCCTTTTATTGACAGGTGCTGATGGTACAAAAAGAAAAAAGTTGTGAGATCCTATCAGCATCTCACCCAAGTAATAAGAGCAGTAACAATAAGAAATAATTGATTACTTTCTGCCCAGCAATGTTGGCATTATCTCCCATGGTGACATTTTATGGGAGAGGAAATGAAGGTCCAGACAAGAGAAGTCACGGGTCCAAGATCATTACCATGCTAGCAACGGGAGGGCTGGATTATCAATCCAGGTCTCTTGCACTTTAAAGCTGTACACTGATTAAACTGCTTCCCAAACACGGATTCTCAAGGATAGCTTGCTCCTTAAGGAGTTCATGGGCATGAGTTCTCATCAGCAGAATCTGAACACTGGGATGTAAGCTTAGTCTCAGTTCCTAAGGCCGTTTGTGAGCATACACATTGGCATTTGTTTAAAACAGTGATTCTCAACTTCTGCTGCCCTTTAGAATCACCTGGGAAACTTCAAACAAAAAAATTTTTATATATGCTGATGCCTGGGCATCTCACCTCCTACCCCTAATATTTCATTGATCTGGGTTAGGGAACTTGTACAAGTTATTTTTTAAACTCCCCAAGGAATTCTAATGTGCAAACAGAGGTGAGAGCCATGGATATTAGATGTGATGTACCTCACTTGCATTGTCTTGTGTGTCTGTTTCTTCCCTGAACTGACTGTAGGTACCTTGCGGGTAGGAACTGGACTTATAAACCCAGACACAGCCTCGCGGGGCCCATTATTAGTCTGGACATATTTAAGGGTACTTCCTTGACTCACCAAATAGGTAGGTGCCACCTGCAAACCTCAAGGATGAATAGAGTTTCCTACCATCCTGGAGAGCAGCACTGATTTGATAAACAAGTGTGAATGCCTCAGAGCCAAGAGGAGGAGGCGTCCTTTGAAGGAACTTGGTCCTGGAAAGACCAATTACCTTCCAGCATCAGATCAGTCCCTGTCCCCACTCAGAGCAGAGTGCTGCTTTCCCAGCCACAGCTGCTTTCATCTTGGGGCCAGGCATAAAATTCAGGGGTGCTAGTAAGGGCCCCTTGATGCTGGCTTCTTTGCGCATTCACATGGCCCCTTCCATGAAAATTAGCTTTACTTGTTAAACTGAAGGGAAAAATAAAATTACAATAGAAAATATTAGATTTCTTTTTATTTCTTCTTTTGACAGAGTCTTGCTCCTGTCGCCCAGGCTAGAGTGCCATGGTGTCATCATAGCTCACAGCAACCTCAAACTCCTGGGCTCAAGCGATCCTCCTGCCTCAGCCTCCTGAGTAGCTGGGACTACAGCCACGTACCACGACACCCCGCTTATTTTTCTATTTTTAGTAGAGACAGAGTCTCACTCTTGCTCAGGCTGGTCTTGAACTCCTGAGATCAAGCAATCCTCCTGCCTCGGCCTCCCAAAGTGCTAGGTTTACAGGCATGAGCCACTGTGCCCGGCCAAAAATATTAAATTTCTTTTGCCTTTTTCTTTGCATAGGAAATAGAAGGAAAAGGCTGAATTCTGCTTTGGGAATGGGTTAAGGCAAAACCCATTTGAAGTGAGAAACTTGGTTTCTGGGGGGAGCATCCTTGGGCTCTGCCACATTTGTGAGGCCATCACGCCTACATTTCCTAACAACTGCGCTGCAATAATGCCTGTGCTGCATTTAGCACAGTGTGGGGCATGTCACTGAGACGAGCTAAGTGTCCGTACCCACGTGTGTTGGTGTTGCTGCTGTCATCACTAGTAGTAAAACCCCATAGGTGCTATTGAGCATTGCTACTCTCAGTGTCTGGGGTTAGGCAGGCACATGGACAGGTGAGCTAGATGGCGGTTATGGCCATCTATGTTCAGGACTGCACTGGACATGTGGGGTGCGGGCGAGACTAGGAGTTGCTGAACACGGCCCCAGCTCCTGAGGAGTTCTCAAGTGCCTATCACAGGAATTCAGGTCCTGAGTCCTATGGTCTGAAGCAAACTGCAGCTTGGTGGATGTGGTAGAGACTATCAGTAGTCTCCGAAAATCTAGTCTCCTCTTCTGGTGAGCAGAAGTCTGACTTTTCAATATGCGTGTTTCCCAGATTCCTTTGTAGTGAGGCGAGGCCAAGCAATTCAGCAGAAGTGTTGTATGGGAAACTGCTTAATACATTTAAAAAATCTGTTAAAATAAATTTTAATAAAGTAATTTGAAACTTGGTCTTTTGAAGCTTTTGGACCTCCCTGAATTCTCCTTCTGCAAGCCTGGATTACATATGTGATGGTGGGGACTCAGCAGCTCGACTGAATCATGAGGTAATCTTAAATTTACAAGCCAATTTGGAGAAAGGTAGAAAAAAAATGTGGTCCTGGGGCTGTGTTGACTAACATGAGGGCCCCACATTAGTATTTTTCAGGCTTCTTTTATGGAAGAGAGAAAAAGACTCCTATGTTCTTTAAGTTCCTGTTATTTTGGATTTTTCCATTATTTGTAGCAGAACCAAATCTTAACTAATATGCTGGACTCCAAATTTGATCGAAAGACTTTCTTTCACTATCTCTTGAGGTAGGAAAAGCATGAATGTAAAAACGTTTCTCTGCAGAAAATACTCCCGCCCACTTCAGCTATGGATAAAAGAGGAGTGATGATTAGGAGAACACGCTCTGTAATCTGAGAGACATGAGTTCAAAGTCCATCTCCTTCATCATTCCCGTGGGTGAACTTGACAAGTCACTTAATAAAATGCTGGGAGCCTCCACTTCCACCTCCTCTTTTGTCAAATGGAAATAAGTAGTTACTTTGTGGAATTGTTATGGGTATTAATGAAGATAATGCATGTTAACTGCTTGGAACAATGCCTTGCCTGTAGTTAGTATTAATAAGCAAGGCAGGCTGCCATCACAATGAAGAAGAGGAGGGCGGTCGTTGCTATTGCTGTAATTGGGGCTCCTCAAGTAGCAGCTTTAGGATTTTAAAGGGTGGTCCGCAGGAAGCTCCAGGTCTCTGCATTCCACAAAGTTTGGCCCAGAAACACACTTGTCCAAGCCAATCTGTCTCCTTGTTCCCTTCCGCACGCCCTCATACTTCTGTGGAAATGGTCAGGTCAACAGGAAGCCAAGAAGCCATCACGTTCATTACAGGAGTTGTTGCGTGTTAGACCTCGGCGGGGCAGTTGGCACGAAAGGAGAGCAGCCATCCAAACGCCACAGACTTCTCCTTTAACGCCCTCTAGACTCCAAGGCCAGGGCATTTGCTGAATGTAATGTGATTACCATAGATGGGGAGATCTCCCCGTCCCACCCTTAGAGAGATAGGGGTAGAAACGATCCAGGTCTTGAATTCTATCTGGATATGTCACCTTTCAGAAAGGCGATTTAAATAGCAGAAGGAGCTGCCATAGGGAATTCTACACAAGCCAATCATGTTAGCAAATGTGTGTGGGGTGGGATGACAAGGATATCTGTCAGGCCCCACAGGAAAAATATGAATGGCTTTGGTGGGGGGGTGGCGGGGAGGGGTGGTGAAAGCTCAGACATGTTGCACCAAGCCCAGCCAAAAAACAAAAGTGCGAAAAACAATATGCACACAACGGCAACCAGAGAGACAGAGACAGAGAGAGAAGACAATGGCCGAGAGATAGTACTATCTATAGCTCCAAAGTAAAAATAAAATATTGGCAAGCGATTCATTTCCCTGGAAGCCAAAGGCCAGGTGTGCTCCATTGGTCTTTCTGTCCTCAAGCATAATAATTAGATACACAAAGGACAAGGAAGACCCTTGGCTTTTCCAGAAACCACAAGGATATTTGTTAAAAGCAAAAAACAGAGGGCAAACCCTCGAGTTCTGAGTATTTAATTAAAGCAACAGCCCTCTTTCATCCTTTGGTGAGGATTTACTTCTTCACCGGTCTTTTGAAGACTGTTGCTCTTCATTTCAAATTTCCCTTCAGTCTCCCTGGCTCAAATGTCCTAAAGGTCATATTTGTGCCACTTATCTAACAAATGGCGCTTCGTATCCAGGCTGGAGCCCAAGTCCACAGAACTCGGGTGAGCTGTGTTCTCTTACTTACAGGGGAGGCAGGAGAGGAGGGAGACGAGGGTGGCAGGGCCCCGGTTTTCCATGTCTTATTACAGTAGAAATCTGCTAGGTGTGTTGCAGTAGCAGGATGCCCAACCCGAGATTAAACCTGAGTTTTGTTCTTGCTGTCTACATGCTTGGTGTTTTGCTCTAGCACTGGTAGTTCCAGAGAGTTCCCCTGGGGCCCCTGCCGGAGTATACCACCATCAAGGCACTGAAGACGGGGCCTTTCCCATCATGCCCTAAAGGGAAGGATGCAGGAACAGAAGGTAATCCGAGAAGTACACCTGAGAAAGCTGGGCTGGGGGTTCTTCTGTCTGGGAAGGGATCGATTCGGGCATGTTTGTTTGTTTGTTTGTAAATCTAAAAAGAGAAGGAAGAACAGAGGAAACAGAAGGTAGAAGTCCCAGATCAGAGAGGACACCCAGGAGCTCTCGTTTTATAATGCGATCCATTCACGCCAGCTGGTTGTGTTCCATGAGGGTCTCCCGTGGTCACAGTGGGAGATGTCCAGGCAAGAGGCTGAGCGCCCATGCTCAGGAGGACAGGCTGCAGGTACGCGTGTCCCCCAAAGTGGGGACACCTCAATTACTCACATACTATTCCATTTAACCCTAACTTGCAGGGATATGAATAATTATTTTAGTCCTATTTTGCTCCAAAGGAGATCAGGCAACTTGTAGGTGTGCAGCATTGCTCCAAAGAAGATCAGGCAACTTGTAAGTGTGCAGCAGATATTCGCACCCATGTGTTTTTACCTGGTATGTCTTGACCCGGCTGCACCTGAGAATCACAGGGAAGCTTTCAAAGAGCACCAAGGACTGGGCTCTACCCCCAGACCAATTTAATATGAATCTCTTGGGGGGCAGTGAGCCTAGGTGATGCTAACACACAGCGGAGTTCAGGGCCACAGGTCCATCCCAATGCTGTGCTGTGGAGGTAACTGCTATGTAGTAACTACCTTTGGGGGGTTATTAGTGATAAAACAATAAAACAAAACAGGATAAAATTGCCATTTGTAAGTCTTACTTAAGGGCTGATCTCAGGTCTTGTTCGCAATAGCTTTGCAATTTGAAAAGCATTTTTACATATTATATTTTAGTTAATTCTCAGGAAATGCACTGAGGTCCCTATTTTGGTGATGAAGAAACTAGGCTCAGAAAGGCTGAGGACACTGACCAAGGTCATGCAGTGGCGAATCTTGTGCTCAATTTGAAGTCTTATTTCAAGTCCAAAGTACCACAGAGGCCCTATCGGGAACCTTGAATACTCTCCTGTGACTGGCTGTGTTTTTTTTTTCCCTTTTCCTTGGATATATGACAACATTGAATTTGCATTACTGGGAGTAAACAAATTCTAATAAGAGGATTTTGAAATGAGATTTTTCTCTTAGCAGTTTTAAGAGAGACAATGTCACTGCCAATGACTGCAAAGAGAACCACGGAATGTATGCGAGGCTTTCACTGGATATAAACATGAGTGAAAAAGGAAAACAGCTAAAATGAAAAACCCTAAATGACTCACTACTCAGGGAGTCCATTACTTTCAGTGATAAGAATGAAGAAGTATTTGAAGTTCTCGATTGGAAACACGAAAAGCTGACTAGGCATATGGTATCGTATGAGAAAACAAGCGAAGCCTGGGATCATGGCTGGATCTAGCAATCTATCAACCTCAGCTGAAGGAAATCAGAGCGATCTTATCACTCAGTTGGCCTGAACGTTCCGGTCGCCCAGATAAGACGCTGCTGAGCCTACATCTTCCTCAGCTATCCTCCCTCCCTCAAGCACAGCTGAAGGCAGCTCCATGTACAATGCTACTGTACAGAGAACCAGGTAAAGGGCAGAAGCTGGACAATTCTCCTTCTTTTCAGACTGCAGGGCATTTGAATCCAGCTTTGCTATGCAGAGACTTAGGGCAGGTTCTTAACATTTCTGATGCTTATTATTTCTGGCTATAAAATGGGTGTATTTATACCATGGGCTGGCTTCATGGGCATGCCGCCCGCACTAAGTGCCAGTGCTTGGTTAACGTTCTGCTGGCGGTGTCTTAAAATTCTTGACACTTATCGAACAAGGGGCCCCATACTTCCATTTTGCACTGGGCCCTGCAAAGTGTGCAAATGGTCCTATTCCCGTCTCACAGAGTTGCTAGAAGGCCTGAAACAGGCAAGATCTGTTAAGTGCTTCCCAGGCCTGGTGTGTGCAGGTGCTCAGAGAAGGCAGCCATGGTTATTATTGTCATTCTGTTGAAGCTACTGGTCTGTTGTTTGGTCCATGGATATTAGATCATACATAAGCTGGGTAGACAGAGTCAACTCAAAGGCTGAACTAAAGTTGCCAAGGACCCCAGTTTTGCCTCTTAGGTCATTTCGTATGCCCCTCTGGGACTTTCTCAACACTCTCTAGTTGTTAATTTGTTCACAGGAACCAGTGGTTTCCCTCCACATGACACTGCAGGCCCAGAAGTGGATGCTCTTTCCCTCTGATGGCACTGCCGGGTAGAACAACCAATAGGTCATGAGGGAAGCGGTGAGAGCAATCAATAAAATGGTCCACTGCCACATGGGCAAGCATCACCTCGCTGTCCTAGAGAGAGAGGCAGCAAAGACGGACCAGGGGAGACAGACAAAGGGAGGCTGATAAAGGGAAGTGGTGTTCTCCTCTTTGAGCTCTGTCTTTCTGGAGAAGATGGTTTCTGGGGCTCTTGTATATGAAAGTTATTTCTTTAGGACTGGGTATAAGCTGCTCAAATCAAGAGATTTTGTGCCAAGCTGGCACTGTTCAAGATGCTGGGATGAGAGGTCAGCTTAGTGAACTGACCCTGCAATTTATCTGGGCCAACCATGTCACCAAAGTAACACCATGTACCCTGTGTTTGGGGTGTAGTACCATTTAATGCGGTGCATGACTTCTGTCCCAGAATGCTGTCAATTACTTGTGGCTCCATCCTTTGAAGGCTCCTGAAATATAGACCTTCTCTGAATGAAAGGACTGTCAACCTCATGCTCTGAGCAAGCAACCGCATGCAGCAAGGGCAAGGGCACTGATGTCTGACTTCAAGAACTGCGGTGCTCTACCACTGGAGACCCCATCACAAGGTATGGTGAGAAGCTGCTATGAGATACGTGAATGTAGAAGCAGCATTCCCTGGTGCCACGCGGAAAGCAAACCAAGGCCGGGCAAAGACCCACAACACAGCAGCAGCTGGAAATGATTGAGTTCTCCACATATGCCAGGTACTATGCTAAGAACTTCATGGTTGTTATTACTTCATTATCTCTGACAGCAACCCTTGGAAGTAATTATTACTATCTTCATTTTCCATATAAGGAAACTAAAGCTCAGAGAGGTAACTTGATGCACTCTAAGTCACATATTAGTAAATGTCAGAGCCTGGATTTGACCCCAGTCTGTCTAACTCCAAAACTCAAACTCTCATTGCTCTACTGGCCCCAGTGAGGATGCCCTTCAAAGAGGCCCAGGAGACCTGTTAACTCACTCCTGGATGCTGTAATAATTGAGTAAGGTCCCCAGCCCTTCCTCTAACTCATATATGTTGGCTACTCTTATAGTAAAAGAAAGTTCTAGATTCAGGTCAACCATACTTCACCCACATTAAGGAGAACACTAGAAGCTTAAAATTCCATTACAACCTATCTCTTTCTCCTACCAAACAGTTTGAAAGGAATATCCAAAAGGGAAAAGGAAAAAAAAAATAGGTTTCCTAAAGAAGTTGAAAAATATGCTTTAAAATGAGAAACATGTGTGCGATTATCCTTCACCTTTTTCCCCCTCCCCCCACCAAGTTGAAAACAAGTTAACATGACACAAACGTACACATCCACATAAAGATAGGAAAAACCCTTGGTGCCCCGGAGGGCAGGAAGTCCAGGAGCTGCCGTGGGAGCTAGAAGAAGCTGTGGAAAACTCCACAGCAACCTGAGCTCAGCTCCAAGGAGAGTTTTCAAGCATGTGTACGACGACTCCTGGCAAAGAAGAAAACTGTACTTGAACTTTTAAAAGGGACTCGGGCAGGAGCGAACGATCTGCCGCAGGCAGGCCTGCGAGCAAGTGCGCGTGTCGGAGACAGCAGAAGTGCTGGCGTTGAGCCAGGTTTTTATATCGTTTCTTTTTTTCCTCCCTTCTGGCACAAACAAGTTATGGAATTTCAAAAACTGGGTCATCATTTTTGAATTCCCTGCTTTCAGCACAGCACTCAGTTGGTCTCGCTGACTGGCTTAAAAGTTCGATTTCCTGAGCTAACACTTCCTAGCCCTTCAGCTGCAGGGGAGTAATAAACCGGAGGCCTGCCTTACCCACTCGCAGGCGATGCGCAGTGGATCTCGCAGGCAAGCTAGAGGTCCATCTTTGTGTTTCCTGGCATTATATATTTAACAGCATCAACTACGCCCATTAAGGCACCATTTCAAAGGCTGCCATTCTTCCTGGGAGGCCAAGGGATGGGAGACAGCACTGACTTTGGAGCGACATTCTGACATGCTGATCTCGAGATGTGGGCTTTTCCCACAGACCTAGGTGTTCCCAAGAGCATGGCTGGCCTACCCATGAGGGACACGGGGCCACGAGGAAGCCGTCCTATATAAGCTTCATTTGGGGTCAGCGAGAGTTCTCGCAACCCAGTAGAGTGTACCTGCCACCTATGCAGTTCGGTGCCATCTGGGTTTTCTTCCAGCAGCGGAATTAAACTTACCTCCATCAAGAGCATTTGAGAACTTTCACTTGATTTTCTAAAACTATATCAAGTCTCTAAATATCACCTCCCTTCCCTGAGTTCCAGATACCTGGGAAGCTTCCCAGGTTTGTCAACGTGAGACAAAATACACCCCTCCTTTCTGGCCAGGTGAAAACATTTCCTACTTCTTCGCAGTGACTTGTTCAAGACTGATATAATCACGTCACAGTGCAGACTCCTACTTCAACATTGGCCTCCAATAAACTCTATGCTGGGTGAACAGGAAACTCATTGTGAGCTGAGTTTCTAAGACTCTTAACACTTGTGCGAGAGGCATCGAATTTCAGCAAGATCTTCTGGAGCATGAACACAAGTGAAAACCGGCTATGGGGTCAAGTCTGGGCTTGCTTTATTTGACCTTGGTTTGCTTTATTTTATTTAGGCAAACTTTTTCGGGGGACACATGGGACCATAAAATCCTTACCTTTTAAAGGAGCCCATTGTTAGCAATTTGTTCATCACGGCTCCCTCGACCTCACCAAAAAAGTCTCCAGTCTATAGGGAAGAAAAGAAGACACGTGAGGAGGTGTAGAGAAACAATGCACCCAAATAGGAGAGAATGAAAAGGGACACAGTCTGTGTCCTGCAACTGACAGGAGCAAAAGACAGGTTTTCAGGACTACTATTTCATAAAACTGGAAAAGGTTTTAACAGTCACGAGAAGGTAAGGGATTGCAGAGTGAACTAGTGAGCAGATGTGAACGCCTCCACAGTACATGAGGGGTGGCTGCACAACACGTGGTGGGTGCTGAAACTAGAACATGCATGCACATGCATGTGCACACACACACACACACACACCCTATTACCCTTGGATGGAGCAGGCATTAATCTGTACATAATCCCTTGCGATTAAAATGCTACTTCATACAGGCAGAAACAGGCTGTGAAAGGGCTTCCTAAGCACTAATAAAAAGAATTGTTTATAATTCCTGGATGACCTGTTTAGGGAAATATAGCAGTCCTCTTCATCGGCCCTATAAATTTCCTACAGTTGAGAATCCGTCCTTTCTCAAAATCACTTTCTGAGGAACACTATCATTTTATCCACAGGCAGTTAATATGTTGGCCAAGAATAAAACTACCCAGCCCTTGAAGGAGACAGCATGGCCAGTCAGAACTCTAATGGCCTACCCCTACCTCTCGGGCTATCTTTGGGACACTCGAAGCTTTGCAATCTTTTCCACCACCAGGCTGATGCTTTTGTAAGTCCAGTTCTTGGTGCTGGCCAAGATTTTCAAATTTTGACTGGTGGAAAGAAAGATTCACGTCCTCACGCATGCCCTCTAGACTTCTAGAGCCACTATCATGCAAGGTGTCCCATGGGGGAGGATGTACACAGTGCAGTGGAACAGAGCTCGTGGCAATAGCCTTCTGCCAACATGCTGGGATGAACCAGTGTGGACCAGTAGAGAACCCCCATCTCTGCGTGGGGTGCTCTGAAGATTTATAGCTTGTGTGTGGGTGGGTGGAGAGCATTACAATAAGAGTCAAAATTACATAAATTCCTTAGGCTTTGTATTAACTAAACCCCAATTCCAACTAACCAAGTGACCTCAATTACACTCCTGGGAGTTTTTAGGCAGCAAGGCATATATATAGACTTTGGCAAAAAGTCAAGAAAGAGAGGAGGAAGAAGATGGAAAAAACATTTCTCTGAATATTAAGCACTTCCTTTTTTACTACAGGACAACTTGGAAAACTTTTGCAAACTCTGTGGGTGTGTGCTGAGGCAAGGAGCAGGGACATTTGTGTTTTGCATGTGTAAATATGCCAGTGTCAGCGGAACTGGCTGTTAAATGAAGAAGAATTATCCTAATTGGGGTGCAGGAAGCCAGACAATGCCAAACAAGCCCAGGCCGAGCAGGCTGGCAGGCTCACTGGGTACACTGCAGGCCTATTTCATGGGGAGGGCAAGCAGGGAGTGCGTCATGGCCGTGGCTGTTCATGGCTGAAACAGAGTCGCTGTTTTGGTAGTTTGTTGGCTCGTGCAGGACTCTCCACTGGAAGACATCCACTACATCCTTCCTGCACCCATGGTCAGGCTCCTCTCTCAGCTCTGTGTGATCTTGTGGGCAAAAGGGTAGAATTCTTCCTTCCAGCTGATTAATTTGAGTTCTTGCTCCACAGATTCTTAAACGTCTGTGTTCTTCCTTCTGGCCCATGGGGCACGGCGTGACAGGCCGATGGGCTTTCCTGCTGTCTCAGAGACCGGCCTAGTTGCATGGGCTCATTCGTCCTGTCTAATGTCCATCGACTGTCCAACATTCAGTCATGTTCAGCATCAGAAAAGACTATGTATGGGCATTTTGAGTCTCAATAATGTAATTTTTTTATCCCAAAATGGTGCATTTGAAATCCTATGACATTATCATGGATAAGAGGGGAAATGGAAGCACAATTCCTCAAGTTTCCTGGAGCCGCTGTTTACAAATTAACAAACCCTTAACCTCAGACCCTAAGGAGGCACACTCAAGAACAATTAACTAATTTATTAAGCATTAAGGGACCTATCATACTGTTGACTACTAAGGAGTTTTACAAGATTTAAAAAGGACTTTATTATAAAATACTAGTATTCCCAAATATTAGAGTTAAAAGAAACCTTACGTCGTCAACCATCCCCATCTTACAGAGCCTATCTGGAGGCCCAAATGGGTTAAGTAATGTGCCCGCAATCCCAAAGCTAGTAAAGGAAAGAGAACTAGCACCAGAAACCATCTGCCTCCCCTGCCACTATTACTTAAATGATACCACGCCGCTAAACTGTTCTGTGTTTTACCTTCTTTTAATATGCTAACTTAATTTCTAATTGCAGAAAAAGTTTTATTTCAGAGAATCTGAATGGAAAAACCTCTGTTCCTCTATTACAATACTGTGACTCTCTCATTTTGATTTGCAAATCGAGTGGAAATGTCTGTGCTCAATCCCATAGCTTGGTTTCCTTCCATCTCTCTCCCTCCTATTCCCACACTGCACACGACACAATCAAATGAAGAATGTTTCTCGTCTATCTCCGGACCCTTGTCCCTCACTGTTGAGAGCCCAGGTTAATCCTTGAACTTAGATAACTGATTTTTAGAGAGCAAAAACCTGAAAGAAAACCACAAACAATAATTATGTAGGAATATGTGTATGTGTCTGTATGTGCGTGTGAAAGTAAAATATCAGAAGGAGAAAACTTCCTTAAAGTCACCCAAACTTTTGAAGGCATCTACACTCTCGAGGCAAAAATTCTTTATGTGGCACAGACAACTCTGAGGCTAAGAGTTCTATAAATGTAACATTTTATGAGTGAGAGAACAGAGCCCGGGCCCTGCCACCCCTGACCCCCGCGGGGAGGTAAAAACTCTTCAGGGCCTGCTGAGAGGTGGGTTGTGACATTCTTAGAGGGATGGAAACCAGGTTTTATACTCTCCTGCTATTACCTCTCAAATACAGATCATGGTTTCAAAGTTTTAACACTGTAATCTGTTCCCCTGACCCAAGCACATTCTAAGCTCCTTACTTCGAGTTGGTAGAAATTTTTCACTCACCTGTGTGTAGTCTTCAGACACCAGAATGAATCCATTATTGTCTATGAGGTAACAGTTCACAGTCTAAAAAATTAAAAAAAAAAAAAATACACACAGTTTCAACTTTGGGTCCTCAGACAGCTTTTACACAGAATGACGTACTTCCAATCTAAGAGAAACCAATTTTTTGGAAGAGAATTTTTTTCAGGGAATTGGAAACACGCGCCAGCTCTGTGAGTGAAGGTCATGCTTGAGATAACCGCGGTGTTCATTCTGAAAAACTAACAAACAAAAATAAACCATCGAACGAGCCTTGAACACCCAGGTTGGAATAAAAAGAATACGCATTAAAAAAAATAATGAATTACAATGTCTTCCTTTTTTACTCTTTATATGACCTGAATACTATTTCTCAGGAACAAAGTGTTCGGAAGCCGCCGAGCCTGTATTCTTGGCGGTTGAAGCGCAGGCTGTTTTGAAAGCAAAACACCAGCACAATGTCATTACTCTAATGATGTATTAATGAAAACACCGTGTCAGCTCAGAGGACCATCAGGGGACCAGGTAATATTTTTTAATTTGTTCGTAGACCGAGGCAGGGGGGAAGGGGCAGACTTCTGTTAAAGGGGCCCCTCAGGCCTCCTAAAGGTTCTCAAACTGTGTTTTTAATTGGGAGCTGGATTTGGGGGCAGGGCTGTTAGCTTTTGGTAGCTCAGACTTATAAATTGTAGAAAGCAAGGTAAGCCCAAACCTCTGCTTCCCCCACACTACTTTCATCTCAAGTGAATGATTTGCTACAGGCTAAGTTTTAATTACAGTGCTGTGGAGTTTAAACTTAAGGTTTAATTCCGTCCTTGATGTAACTCAGTTTCTATTTATTGCAGCTTTACATACCAACTGCAACATTTAATTTGTAACATATCTTTACTCTGAGCTAAATTCCGCCTAGCTCCAGGCCACCGCAGGGCTGGTGTTTTCTGGGACATTTGACTATCCAACAAGGTTGGTTTTAGTTAGGCACAAAAGGACAGCAGTGAGTTGGCCAGAAGGGTCCATCCGTTATTATTAGACAGTGACAGTGCAGAATCGACAGAAAATTAAAAGCCTTGCCGGTACCTTTATAAAAGAGTTCGCTGCTTTGGTGAACACTAGAGCTTCTCTCAGTTATCCAAAGGGGTCAGATAAATTACCTGGGTAACCTGTTCACATTCTTGCTATTTGAAGATGCTCTCAGCTTCAGGGATACTACTTGGGTCCTGGAAGGAAACTTGACACACTTTCTCCATCCTCAGGGGATAGCATTATGGATGCAATCTCATAGAGCTGGGACTTGGGGTCAGTTTGATCAAGTGGTATTGACACCAATTTAGGGTCTTGGACTTCCTGAGCATAGCAATTCTTAAGCTGATATCTGAAACCAAGAGACTTAGACACAGCTTAGGGGGATTTTCTGGATGTACCCACCGTTTTCTAAGGAACAATCTATGGAAGAACAAAAAAGCCCATGAGGCTAGAGTCTAAAAATATACTTGATAATCCACTCATTTTGGTGAGATTAGTCTACATCCTACCAGACAGTGATGGGAAGCGGCACAAGAGCAGAGCTAGCCAGTGTCTTGGTTTCAGATATCAGCTTAAGAATTGCTGTGCTCAGGGAGTCCAAGACCCTAAATAGGTGTTGGTACCACTTGATCAAGGGTCCTGGAGGACACTATGTCTAACCTTTCATTTCTTCCAAAGAATCCTCCCATTTTGCCCGAGTACAGTGAGCATGTTTCCCGGGCATGGCTGGTGAATAGTATTGATTTCTTCTATACTAAGTATTAACTGGCATTTATTTCTTAAATCATGCTTCTATTCAACATTTTTTAAATTCACTTTCCCCCCCCCCCCTTACATGAGGATTCTAGGACAGGAAGTTGGCAGCAGAAAAGATGCCTTACTGTACCTGAATTTCAAGGTTACACTAAGTATAAAAAGGCTTGGTCACTCTATTACGCAAGAAACAGGCACTGCCAACTTGGGATTTACAAATCATGGAGAAAATCACAGGTCAAAGGCAGGGTGCTGTGCCCCTGTATGTAGCTCTGGGTCACTTACTCTGAAAGGTGTCATTAAGTTTTCATTATAAGCAACACTGTTACTTTGACTACCTGTAAACAGTGAAAAGCAAATACAGTGACCAGATGACTTCTTAAACAGACCTCCCAGTCAACAACAACTTGGATTAAATTATTATTGAGAAGTACAGTGGAATGGAGTAAGCCCACGAGAGTTAGGGGAGCAGGTTTTAGGTTTATGGATCAGTCAGGACAGAATTATCCAAAATCCAGACTGATCAACTGTTTTTTTCTATGTCACTTTTAAGTAAATAATATTCAATTGCCTTCTCCATACTCCCTATTTGAAGATGAAGAGCATCTTCAAATAGCAAGAATATGAACAGGTTACCCAGGTAATTTATCTGACCCCTTTGGATAACTGAGAGAAGCTCTATTGTTCACCAAAGCAGCCAACTCTTTTATAAAAGGAGATATTTTCTCGACTTTCCCTCGCTATGATACTTTCCTCCTAAATTAAGCCCAACATCTTAGAGGATGTCTTTCTGCACCCCCCTGTCCCAAGGGTGCACTAACAGGTTGAAAGCCTTGGAGAAATCAGGAGCTCTAAGTTTTAACAGATATTATAAGTGCCTACTCCACAGTTACCTTTGGTGAAACATCTGGGAATAAGGTTGTTCTGAAAATGCAGAGATAAAGGTGGAGAGGGAGGCTGAGAGAAGTTGATGTTTAAAAAATACATCTTTCTGCAACTATTTGATAAATGAATATTGCTCAGAGAAGTCCAATTCCGGGTCACAAAGGCAGAGCAGGTAGACACCTGAAGTTAAGGCCCTAACCCAGGCCATGGGGATTGGGAGGTCACAGAATGGAAGGAAAGGGTGCTTGGGAGTGAGAAATCATAGTACCAATCTTGTGTTAACTGGAAAGCGGGATTAGCCTGGAGGCTAAGATACTAGCTTTATGAGCTTTAGAACCAGAGATGCTGACATGTGCTATATCACTGTGACCTTGAACAAAGCTTTCTAACACTCTTGAGTCTCAGTTTTCTTATTTGAAGGATGGAAATAGCAACAACAACTATTCCATAAGGTTGTTGAGAAGATTAAGTAGGAGGGTGCATGTAAAGACCTGGGCATAGCCACTAGGACATAGTAAGTCCTCAAAGAATGTGTGCTTACATCTCATCAGAGAATGTTTACTGGTCACCTACTATGTGCCATTTTTATAAATAACCTCATACTATAATTTTACAGTTTCTCAGAATGCGGAGTTGTTACATAGTTCATAGCAGGAGATCCTGGAGGCAGGTTGGGTGAGTTTTGTTGCCTTTTGTTACAACTCAACTTAGAAGGCTGCTTTGTGCTATCTGTTGTCTTCAATTGTTATTTTGTCTTCAATTGTTATGTCTCTCTGAGAGAGACAGACAGACACCGGGTTCTTATGTCTGAGGATGGGCCCTGAATCTCCGGATCTCAAGCACACAAAGGCACCACTCCTTACTACCTTTTCTCCAGGTCTCACAATCTGATCCCTGATATTTCAGTTATGGAACATATGGATCCTTATTTCACATCACTTGTTCTCTCTTTTCATCATAGGCTAACTATCATATCAAAATAATGTCTTTTGAAAAAATGTACTGCAGAGGCGTCACTTGGGAAAGATGTGCTTGGCAGGGGTCACCTGTCCACCTCACCTCAATAGCTATATAGATGACCCTCAAACCCACCCACTGGCTGGGCTGGGTGGTTACACAGGGAGGCACCTGGCTGCTTGGACCTAGCCCTTCTCCTGGCCCTGTCATGGTTTAAGCAAGTCTTTCAGATTCCAGAGGAAATGTCCACAAAGGCTTCCAAAGTCTTAGCGGTAACAGATATTTTTAATCTCTATTGCTCTGGAGCAAGAGAGCAGGGAGCGGACTTTGATGATGAAGTTCGATCCTCTCACTGCCCTCTCACCTTCTCCAAATGCCCAAATAGGACACACTGTGTCACCTTCCATTATCTCTGCTGACTACTGGTGCTCTCATCAGAGATGGTGGCTGTTGGAAAGGCGAGTGGGAAAGAGAATGATCACAGTGAGGAAACGCCAGCACCCATGGGTCAGAATGCCTTTCTCCCTTCCGTGCTGAATACCAACCATGTTTTCTTTGACTCGAATAGCCCTTTGCCACCTCTGCACCTCTGCAGTGGTGCTCTCTGCCAGCAAAGCTCTACTTTTGCTTTAGGTGTTGTCTTCAATGTCATCTCCTTCTCCGCCTTTGGCTGATGTAGACGTTACCTCCTTGAAGGAGCCTTCCCTGACCCTTGCATGTTAATTTATCCTACAACACTTATCACAGTTGATGATCACATAAGCCTGTCTCCCCTGCTAGCAGGTAAGCTCCAGGAGGGCAGGGGCCATTTCTGACTCTGCTTCTCATTTAGTCCCCAGTGGTCAGCCAGGTACCAGGTACCTAAGAAGGGCTCAGTAGACATGTCTTGAAGGAATGAGTGAGTGTATGAATTGTTGCTTTGCAGGCTCTGAAGTTAACGTTCACCCTGGGTGGAATGGCATTCCTTAGAAGTTTTCGGTCGGCCCCATGGCCAGGTCCTCCAAGTCCATGGCTGAGACTCTGAATGGGCCAACCAAAGATACACCTGTGCAAGATGAGAAGGCATCCAGCCACAGTGACTCCACCCACTGGCCAGGGCTCTCCTTGCAAGGCCCCCGGGGCGCATTGATGGGGGAGACAACGGAGCTGGAGTGGATCTAAGGCAAAGTGTGTCTGAGAAGTCTGAGGGAGTAGGGTCGGGTCATCAGTGTGGGAGTAGCCAGAGCATGGGAACTTAATGAGCCCCCACAGCTGTTTTCAATGGGGATCTGATCATTTAAAGGCAGTTGGAGGAGAGGACGGACATGGTCTCATAGGCCTACTTAAAAGTTATAAAAAGAGAATGACACATGGAAAGAGTCTGTTGAAAGAATGGAACGTGGCCTTGGTGAGAAGGCAGGACTGGCTTCTCCATTTAAAACAATGTCAAATGGTTGCCTGGAGCCAAGATTTAAGAGTCAAAGAAGAAAATGGATGCAAGTTTCAAAGTGCAAACTGAGGACATTTGAACATCGGATCAAGTTCCGAAATCAGGGCAAATTCAACGCTTAATTTTCAAAGTAGGTGAACCTTTAAATGACATTTGAATGGGGGTTTATCTCAATGATTGCTGAAAGAACATCATTAGTAGTGAGGAAGACATTATAGCCTGCGCTCACTACGCCCAGGGGAAATTGTCAGTTGCCTTAAGTGTATATACCATTGCCGTCCAAGGTTTTAGATCCAAGTAAACCAACTCTAAGGGAAGAAAAAATCTTCAGAGTTTTTTTTAAATTATAGCTGACATTTATTGAGTCCTTACCATTGCCAGGAGTCATGCCATGCATTATTCATATCTTATCTCACTCATTCTTCACCATTACTCTGTGCGGTGGACATTTCTATCCCTATTGCACAGAAACTGAGGCACAGATAAGTTCAGAAACTGGCCCAAGGTCACAGAGCTTATGACTATCAGAGTCAACTTGAAGCTAGTCAGTCTAACTCTGTAGTTTATACCTTTAACCACCATGTTATGCCACCTGTAAAATCAGTCATTGAACAACAAATATACACTAGACATTTCCAACTCCAGGCAGGGATCCGTTTCTATTTGTTTTTATGTTAGGATGCTCTGAGCAGTGTGGGTTGTAGGAAAATTACAATCTCTGGTTTTAGTCATCAAATTTTTTAACCAACTATCCATTGATCTAATCAACCAGTCAACCGCTCAACCAACCAATGAGTCAACCAACTAAATAATCAATCAACCAACTATCCAAACTACCATCCATCCCACCAGCCAACCAACCAGCCATCTACACAATCAGCCAACTAACCAACCATCCATCCTTAGTTTTTAACTGTAAGCTGGGATTAGTAATTATACCCACTGTGCAAATGAAGAGCTTAACACAGGGCCTCATGACACTGATTAATCAATATCATTACTGAGTTGTGTTGTTTTTGATCTGAGCACTCCAACAAGATAATAAATGTCTCAAAGACAGAGGGGAGATTTGAAGCCCACTTGACTATCCTATAAATGGTATTCCTGAACTTGCTGAAAAAGTGTTGATCATAAAATTTCACAGGGTGCTCTTTCCTAAGGGAAAATTATTTTTGATCTGATGATCAGAAAAAGTTGGGCTTCTGCTAAAAGCCTGATTAACTGCATTTTATTCTTTGAATACTGTGAATCATATAACAATTACAAATTTTTTTTTTTTTTACCTAAGTAGCAGCCAGACCCTCTGGGACTGAGAGCATTTTGTGTTTTAAATTCATCCTAGACTCCCTTTTATATTTCTATACTTATTTTTCCTTTGCCTCTTTCTAAAAATCTACTTCTAATATATGTTTTCTGGGTTGAAATTATGTTTGATTAGGATTTCTCAAATCTCTGTGGTAACAAGAAGGAATATGAATATATGATTATTTATAAGGTCTAGTTTATGTATTGACTAATGTTTAACTAACACTGAGAACGAAAGGCTACACGAGCTGGAGTGAAAAGGCTTTCATGCCTGTACTTGCTCCAAAACACAGGGCAGAGAGTGCATGGAATTGAGTATTATAAAAACATAAGATAGATGGGCAGACTTTGTGCAGTAAAGTGTGGGTTTTTTCTTTTTTCTTTTTCATTTGGGGAAATTGCAGGGATCAGCACATCCAGAGTGCAATGGATAAGCCTCACCCTGGGAATACCACCTTGGTGATCATGGTATCTCCCCTGCCAGGTAAGTGTAAGCGTGGTTTTTTCTTTTACTGTTCATGTGTGGAATTAAAATTCCTCCTCCCAAGGATGGCAGGGAGGGGGGGAGAGGGAAGGAGAGAGAGAGATAAGGGAGTCACAGGTCATAGGAAGGAAGCAATATGCTAGAAAGAAAAATTCTGAGTTTCAGAGTTTTTAACTCCTAGATTTTTGACTTGCTTACTACATGACATTAAGCAAATCACTTAATTTTTCTCTGGTCCTCAGTTTTCTTTTTTTTCTTTTTTTAATTTTTAATTTTTTTAATTTTTTAATTTTTTCATTGTTTGCCCATTTCTGATCAGGAAGTCTCTTCACTCCCAACTTTCATGTTGTCCTTTTGGCTCTAAAATTTACTGCTGTTTCTCCTCCTTTTGATCTTCCTTTTGTTCCCCAGTACCACAGTCCTCAGTTTTCTTATCTGCAAAACGGGCCACTAATTCCTACCTATTTCACTGAGTTGTTACGAGAATGGAGACAGATAAGGCATGGGGAAAAAACTTTGAGAATTGTAATGTGAGCTTCAAATGGTAGTAATTTGCATTGTTTCCTATAAATGTCAAAATTCCAATGGTGCTGTCCACGAGACAGTTAAAACACATTTCCAGCTTTCATAAACTATCTGTTTGGTAGGGGGAGAAAAAAAGAAACAAATCAAATGTCCTTTTCTTGGAGCTTGGCCCAGAGCTATGTGTTGACCTGGCCTTGTTTATATTGTACTCCCTCTCTCAGAAAGCAGCCTCTATGAGAAAGCACCATCTGTCACCTCCCCTTGCTTGGCCAGGGCAGAAACAAGACCAGGCGGCCATCGTACCTCATCGTCGCAGCTGATGGAGCATTTGCCATCCAGAGAGGCGCACTGCGTGGGGGAAAAAGTAAAAGGAAACGTGTTACTATGTCACCCGTACACCCCAGTGTCTGCTGTGGCTGCCACTTAGCTATTCGAGGCCACGCTATCGAAGTCATGGCCTGTAATGCAAATACCAAATTTCATCCAAAAAGAATGTTCCAACATCAGTCTTGCCCACCTTCTCTACAATCAATATTAACTCCAAATAGTAATATAAAAGATACATAAGACAATTTGGGGGGATGTTGGCTCTTTTTCACCTATTTTAATTTATGTTGTCATTCACTGTTAATGATATCTTTTCAAGATTTCAAGTCTTTTGGTAATAAGAAATATAATTATGTAATTATTTAATTTTAAATTAATTAATTCTCAATAAGCTTTTTCAAAAGACCCTGTTTGTGTTCTTACTTTGCAGTTTCCTAAAGTATCTTAGTTTAAGAAATGATAAACCATTTGATATTTAGAATTGGGCAGATGAAGGCAACTTATCAGTTACCATTTCTACCAAATTACTAAACAAATACCACTGAGATTACTCAGTCCAGGGAGCACAGCAAAAGGAAAGAATCTCCCAGATTTTCCAAGGCAGAACAGCCCAGAGAAGCCCTCTGGCCAAAGAAGGCAGATACATGCTTCCAGCTTCCACAAACCTAGCTATGCAAAGGCTTTCAAAACCATGATAAAGAGATTCACCAACAAATAAGCAGGCACCACAACAAGATTAGGAGAAAGTCACTATGAAAATCTCCAATATTTAAAAGAAAAACTCCTCTTGAAGGTCACTATCTTGATTCCACAATTAAAACTGTTCCTAGGAGCAAATTCCCTTCTTTGCTCAGCATGGTGTCTAACATGCAGACAGCCCTTTATTTTTCACTAAAATGAAAGGTAATCTGAGCAGCCGGCAGTTCATTTTACAAACATTCATCGGAAATCTAGCACTGTTAGGCTCCAGGTACCCAAACGAGAACACCTGTATAATAACAGCGTCGCTAATGCTTCGAGATGCTGATTATAACTTACCTGTCTGCTGGCAGTCCAGAACTTCCTTTGGAAAAATTCAAGTTTCATCTGAATGCCTACAGCTGGGACAAATTATAAATAAAACAAGGCATTAGAGATCCCTTTACGCAATTATTTAAAATTATCATTGAAAATTATCTGTCGTGGTGAGAAGCTGATATAATCATATCAAATAAAATTTACAGTGAAGCATACAGCTAAAACATTTTATCTTTCAGGCAAAGAATTCCCAAGTTTACCTGTATTCATAGAACTCTTGATACAGAACAAACTGAGCACAGTGCAGATGCTCGTCAGAGACATGTCACTTTAGTGTTTCTAAAATTCATATACTTTTGGGTCCCTCCACCCCACCCCAACATAAGCTGAAAACAGGAATGAAAAAAAAAAAGATATGCAGAAGATCACTATTTCTTCAGTTCTTGTCTCAGCTACTGCTGTATGAACTTGTGTGTCTAAAATGTGTACTCTGCTTTTTGAGATATAAAATTTGAAAGCACGTGTCATGAGGCTGGTATTTGGAAGTGAGTGACTTTACCATGACGGGACTTAGTTTAACTGGCCCCCTGGAGTTCACATCACAAAGTTCTCCTCTGCCTAACAACTGTGGCAAAATTATACAATTCTTTGTCTGCGAAAATCTTTCTATAGCAACAGTGACTAGTGATAGAAACATATAAAAAGGGAAGAGATTAAGAAAGTGACTTGAAACTCTGGGAAGTGGAATTTGGTGGAACCTCAAAACTCTAGCATGAACAAGCTCACCCTATTTCTCTCCACGAAGC
Organism: Indri indri; assembly: GCA_004363605.1. NCBI lineage: Eukaryota > Metazoa > Chordata > Mammalia > Primates > Indriidae > Indri > Indri indri. The sequence continues at coordinate 89,886 of RJWJ010002192.1, forward strand.
CAAGACAATATAGCTCTTGAAACTATTTCAGACGGTGAGAAAACTTTGGAGAAGTTCAAAAGAATGAGACTCCGCAGGAAACCCTGGACCCCCCAGGGGATGCCCTTTACCCCAGCACAGTTTCGCAGACTTCAGCCTGTTGAACACAACCTCCCCCACTTTTGCCGTATCTGCAAACCATCAGTACAGTTACTTATGTTTCCACACTTCTTTCTTTTGCTTAAATACCTACAGTAACTTCAACCTCAATATTGTAACACCCATCAAAAGAAATACACAATTACAAGAAAAAAAGTTCACTTACATACTCTTAAATTTTTGCATGTCACCGTTTCTGACCCCACGTTTTGTAATCATTGCTGTGCTGGTTTCAGGAACTTGGAGATTCATAAAGGTCTTGGGCTATTACCCTTAAACTATCAGGTGCATTTATACTTCCTAAAAAATTTTTTGAAGCAAGCCCTGAGAATAAAGGTTAACTGGGTGTCCATATTTGGAGAAACTTGCCATCTGTCTCTGGCCTTAGAATTTCAGACTTTAGGATAAGACTAGAGCTGAGTACGGCTGCAATATGCAGAATGGGAATAGTCTCTGGAATGCACCATTTCATCACTGTGGGCCCATCCTGCTCTGACCCAAGTGTCCTCTGTCCTCTGGGCCATAAAGTCCCCAAGAGCAGGGACCTGTATTTGCTCCCTGCTGGACCCCTGCCCCGTGCAAGGTGTTGAATACACAGATGAGCCATCAGTAAATGCTTGCTTTTTTTTTTTTTTTTAACCTTTTAAGTGATATAATCAGAAAGTACAGAGAAATGTGGAAGAGTAACATCCACATGAATTATAATCACACTTAAAGGGTTCTGCAGGGATGGTTGTTAACTCGTTAGAACCAACTGAGAACTTTAACAAAAAATACTGATGCCTGAGTGCCTCTCCCCTCCCGGCCAAGACCATTTAAATCAGAATTTCTAAGGATAAGGGTCTAAGCATGAGTATTTTTAAAAAGCACCCCAGGTGATTCTAACGTGCGGCCAGGGTCAAGGATGGTTGCTCTATGTCTTGGTAAATTGGCTATCGAGGGCTACTACAATGTGGGACCTTTGGCCAGACTCTAACATAAGCTACTCTTCCCAGTCTTGGAGAATTTCAGAGACCTGAAGGGAGGTGCTTTTGGAGTCTGAAGGTTGTTACTGCATTTCAAACAAATCTCATCTTCCAAAAGGCTGACAGGCCAGGGCAGCAGGGTACACACCAGGGTGCAGGCTGCTGGATTTTGCTCAGATCCACCAGCAGGCAGAGGTGAGGGCTGGCCCCGCACTGAAGAATGGGTTTGGAACAAGTATCTATTTCTGGTTTTACCAAAGGCAGGCAGGGGCTGGCTGAAAACTAACTTCAGAGCAGGGGCCTCAAAACCGTGTGACATCCAATAACCGGTGTCTAAGAGGAGGGTGGGAAATGTGTTCATGCGTCTTCCTCTGTGTCTCTTTACAGCTCCCGTCCTGCCTCACTCCCCTCCAGGGCACCTCTCAGGGACAAGGTCACCAGCCACAGCAAGCTGCAAGGTCCCACGGGGTAAAGCATGAGGAGTCCTGGAAAGAGTCGCTCCATGGTAGTCTTTCCAGGGGGCTCCTCCTTCCAACAGCCAGAGCCACCCCTGGCCCGCCCATCATCTCTCAAGTTCCTCCGTCAGCCACCTGCGGTCTTTCTGAGCCCCTCTCATTCTCTGATGGAGCCCCCGTCTTCACCTCCCTAATGAAGCTAGCTGCTCCCTCCTGGGTGATTATCCGCCTCACATATTTGGAGCCTGCTCTCATCTGCCCTGTTGGTTCTGCACCCCAGCTCCTCACGGTGCTTTCATCTTTCCCATGAGTCAGTCCCTCCATCCCATTAATCATGTCGCTGCTTCTCTCTGATCTCCCTCCAGCAGGCTGCATCCTCATCCTGGTCCTGATGCCCTAAACTAGACGCCGCTGCCCTCGCTCCTCACTCACGCCCCTGTCTGAGCCATGAGGTTGTTGTCCAGGCCCCAGATCGTCCTGGCTGCAACCGGTCTGCTGGGATCCGCCCCGGCTGCACTCCTGCTGGCTGGCCCCCTGCCCCTCCAGCAACACTGGCCCCTACTTCCCGTGGCTTATCTGGGTTTTCAGTATTTTACCCACAAGTCAACATACTCGTCTATGATTAAGAGACCCACAACCCCACTGGTGGGTCAACTTCCTGAGCACTTGTTCAGTGGCCTTTCCAGTGCCGAGCTCTACGCTGGGTATCAAGGTGGATGAGGCCTCATGCTCCCTCAGCATCTAGTTCAGGGGTAGCCCCGTGGCGAAAGCTGCATCAGAGGAATAAACAAAGAGCTGTGGGGCTGAATTGGCCTGGGGGTGCTGGCGAGAGCTTTGTGTAAGGCAAGGCATGGAGACCCGGCGCATGTGAAAGTCAGAATGAGAGAAGACGGCAATCCACATGGAGACGACAGCACGGGAATCAGGTAGGGGGGTGGCTATTTAAAGGCCATTGTGTGTTCTGAGGCTTGAGAAGAATGGGAATGGGGGCCTGGTTGTGCAGGCCGAGGTCAAATGGCAAACAGTCTTAAATGTCAGGCCAAGGCATCTGAAGAGTACCCAATAGGCCAGGGATTGGCCCAAGGGCTGAATGCAGCCTCTTCTTGTAAATAAACTTTTATTGGAACACAGCCACACTCATTTGTTTGCATATTGTCTATGGCTCCAAAGGCAGAGCTGAGTAATTGCAACAGGGACTGCATGGCCCACACAGCCTCAATTATTGACTCTCTGGTCCTTTACAGAAAAGGTATGCTGACACCTGCTGTAGATGCCATTAAAGATCTTTAAGAAGTGGCAGGATCAGATTTATATTTTAGACAGTTCGCTCTGAAAGCCTGCAGGGGAAGTGCTAGGGAAAGGGCCTGGACAATGGAAGATATGCAGTCCCTTGGGGATTGGGCTAATTATTTCTTAAGCATGAAAATGATTTAAAGTGCAAAAGCCAAAACAACAAAAAATAAGCACAAAAAGTATCCCCCACACACAACAAATAAGCAAATATACAAAAAGCTTTAGAGTGTCCTATGGCCAGCTCTATTCAAAAAAAGAAATATGACCTGCCACAAACAGAAATGTACCTTGTTTCCACTCGTGTCCGTTGTTTTACACGTTTTTTTTTTTTTTTTTCAGCCTATATCAGAGAAAACATGACTACTTTGGCAAGTTCCACCCTCCCCCTTGGCCTCCGCGTAACAACCTGAGATATTTGTCAAGCCCATCTATTTCGTTCTTTCAACATTTCAAGCCATAACAGTATATTCTGATTCTAGTCAGTCTCTCTAATTTAATAAGGAAAACAAGGACAGAAAATTCTTTAGCGTAACCCAAATCCCAAGGAGAGTGCAGAAAATAAAAACACCATTCCTGGGGTTTTAAATTTTTTAGACAGTCCAGAAAATCATCAACATATCTCCCCTGGAGTTCATGGTGCTCCTCACTTTAATTTGATTACAAATGTTCCAGGGCTTCCTGCTAGGAATCTTCATCACATGGATAGAGGCAGAGTCCCTTTTACATAACAGCATCTGATGGTACCTTACTCACCTCCCAGGAGCAGAACAGATGCAGAAAAAATTATTCTGCAGGATCCTTCCCAATATACCAATATCAGGCAAGTCTCCTAGGACAGTGACCCTAAGATGCTGGGATGTGCTTTGGAAACCAACAAAACAGCAAAATTATTGTTATGAGAATTGCCATCCCAAAGAGCCCAGAACCCTTTCCCATGACATATTCAGGCATCTCAAGCACTGACATCTCTTTTGGTTTGAATTATCCCTGTGACTGATCTTGCGACTCATCGTAATACTCTAAGATGGCCTGAGCACAGACATTCAGCTTAGTCATATAGATCACATACCCTCAATAAAGTACCTTCCTTCCAGACTTCCTCTTTTCTCATCTTTCTAATTTCCTCCCTACCTAATTTTTCCCCTTCCTTCCTCCATTCCTTCCTCCCATGTTTATCAGAAACCTAGTGTATGCTAGGCGGTGGGTGTATTGCGATAAAATTGTGAGGGATTCAACAGCCAGGGGTGGGGCCCCGGAGATGCAGCCAAATCACTGAAGAGAGATTCGCACTTCAGCATTCTCAGAGCTGACAGAGACAAGCTCAGGGCATCAACTAGCACCAAAACACATAGACCGCTTGATTTTCACAATGCCAGTGATTAGTGCACTTGAATCTAGGAATTGGAAGCTGACCTCTCAAATGTTCCGTTCCTGTGCTGTCCATATCAGGGGTTATTAGCTACATGTGGCTATTTAAATTAAAATTAATTAAAATTAAATAAAATTCATAATTAATTCCTTAGTTACACTAGCCATGTTTCAAGTGCTCAATAGCCACACAGGGCTAGTGGCTACTCTTCTGGACCATGCAGATCTAGAACATTCCCATCATTGCAGAGTTCTGTTGGACAGTGATCAATGACCACAGGAGGGATATCAGAGAAGAACTGGACACTGGCACTCCTTCAGGATGTAAGGTAAAGTTCTCTGCGGACCTGCACATTCTACCACTTCCTGGAAGTGGAAGAAATGATGACTTGGGTATGGAGGGTTTAGATCAGATGGGACTGCCAGCATGAGATGGCCTGGATTTGCAAGGGGAAGTTGGTAATTAGTTTGAGAGAACCCCAAAGAAATCAATTCAACGTGCTCGATGTGGCTACATCCCCAAGATTTATTTATTTTGCTTTATAAAATTTGAGAACACAAATTACATTTCCAGTGCTATTATATTCAAATGCATTCAAGATGAAATCATGCACGCACGCATCACATATCACGTTAATAGACAAGCATTCAAGTGTAATCCGAAACTCACAAAATAACAATGTTACATGTAAAATTAGAAATAAAATAACTCTTCGTATTTTATTTATTTGGAAATAATTTTCTGTGGGCTTTGCCTCAACTTGCAACATTCCCCTAGGAGCACAAATTTGGCTTGTGAAATAGCACTCACCCTGCCTAGCACCCAAGTTCACCAAAACACGCCTACTTCCACTTTCATGATCCTCCAGTGACACAATATATTCACATATACGTGGATGCTCATCCAGAAGACATAAAAACAATCCTGCCACCATCAATGAATTCTAACATTTTGTCAGGAGAATTTCTTGGGAACCCTGTTTTTTAAAGACCACTGCTGTATGTCCTTAGGTATGTCACTTTGCCTGTCTCCACCCACAGAGTGACACTGACTCTGGCTTCTGAACAGAAATTTTGTGGGACAGAAATAAATGAGACTAAATAAAATCATGGGTATTGGAACACTCTAATGAGTTGATAGTGTTGTCAACATTCATGTTATGATTTGCTTCTAGACCTTTTTATTATTTATTCTTATGTTTCATGACCAATACACTTTTCATGCCAATATGTGGAGACTAAAATTCTGTTCGGAGGCCTGGCTACTGCTGGCAGGATGGAGACAATCGTCATTCTGTTCTGGAGTACAGGCAGAGAGTCAGATCCCAGAGATGCTCTGTGCTACTTGGCCCACAAGCAGGAGAGATTTTTCCTAACGGCTTCCAATTCATGGGTAGAGATATAGTAGAAAACTCTATCTTTATGAGAAAAAATAAAACTACAATAAGTTAGTAATGAATAAATTACCTACTAAGGATTTCCCATGTATTTCATCTTGTAGGAGTAGAACAACTTTTCTTAAAACCCAAATTTTAAAAATACATGTGCTCACCCAGATTTTCTTATCCAGAAAATTAGCCTCCTTGCTGGTCATAGTTCTCAAGGAGGGAAGGGTCTATTTTTACCTGGCTGGGTTAATATCTCTCATCAGTCTAAGTCCCCCTTTGACGGCACCCCTGAATTTTTATTCCTTTGTGCATCATGGCAAAGATCGCCGGCAGTGATAGTAACAAGACCTGGCACATTTGGATTCCAACTTGCCTTCATTAACGGTCAAACGTAATAGCTGTTAGCCAAGCCACATTTGTTTAAATGTTTTCTCCTGTTTGTTTTCAAAATAGTTAATTGCAAATAGAACTAACAATGAATCTGGATGTCACTTTTTTGGAATGCTTCATGATTAACGCGGGGTTTGGAAGAAGGCCACTGTTCTGGAGCACTGAAGAAAAGAACTCTACCCTTCCTTGCGTCCAATGTGAGCCCATTCCAGAGGCCTGCTAATGTCTAGGATAAATGACTTACCACATGAATAACAATTTAAAACCGTAATGTGAATTATGACATAACTCATCTGTTAAATATTTCATGTGAAGATTTTAATGAATTGCATGATGGAATGTTGGACAAAAGAGACAACTGAAATCCTGGGACTAATTTGGGCGAAACTGAGAACAGAGTATCCTGGGGAAGATGAGAAGGAAGGAAAGGCAGCTGCACTCATGTCCCCCTGGGTGTCAGACTGGCAAATTCAAAAGCTTTCTTAAAAGATTATAGGCAAGGGAGAACAATCAGCAACAACCTTTGGAAAAATATTTAGATCAAAGCAATATGTGTTTGCTATAATCTTGGTAAAGCCTGAACATTAATCTCCAAGCTATGGTATTATTTCAGAAATTATTTAAAAAAAAAATTCTCACAGCAGCAGACACACCTCATATTTTAGCCTTCTCTGAATAAAGAAATACAATGATAAAAGGGGAGGAGGTATTTTAAATATAACCCCCTAATCGACTGCATATTTTGCTTCTGAAGTATTCCCTATGGTATGGGGGTGGGTGGGTAATCTTTCTTATATACGCTTTTAAATAACAAAGAGCTACATAATATATGTCTGTGGTGAGAGAGAGGGAGGAGAAACAAGGTTCGCACTATCACTCGATTGACAAGGCCCTAGCAGAAGATTTTCTTTGAAGACTCATCGCTGTAGAGGCCTATTTTAATCTAAAACCGTCCCTCCCTGCTGTCTGCGACTGGCTTCTGGGAACGTGTGTAGGAAGGCCTAATCCATTTGCCCACACATTTCTTTCATAATCACTTTGTTTTTGTCCTGTCAGAGTGTCTTGGGAACAGCCACCTTTGGTAAAGTATAATAAATGACAATTATAAATGTTTCCTCCATTTGGGTTCTAATTACTTGACTGGATCAATGTTGAAAAGAATTAGCAGGGCTGTGGAATGGAATAATAATTTTCTTTTTGCCCCTGAGGTAATCTGGAAGCATTTTTCCAGATTTCATCTGAAGAAACCTATATTCCCTCAGCTTTCAGAGGCTGCTGGAGCTAGCATCAAATAGTTTTTGTCAGATCATTTTATGCTCACAAAACTCTTCAAATAATATTATTTCAATAAAGTTTTTTAGCCAATACATTTTTAGAGTCAATTCCCACCCTTTCAACCTTTCAGAATAAAACGTTTAAGCCTCAGGCTTCATTGTATTTTAATCAGGGCTGCACAAATCGATGTCCGTTAAGAAAATTATAAGCTCCAAATTATAGCTCCCTAGTTAATAATTTCTTATTAGGTCACCACCTTATAACAGTTACCAAAGAGACTATAACAAAATTGGAGGTCAAATTTCTAAACATTTTGAAACTCATAATAGAATGGCCACATGTATTTGCCAAACATCTCTGAATTGGATGTTTATGACTATATTTAATACAAAATAGCACTAAAATATCCACGTGGGTAGCCCACAGAGCCAGAGGGATGCCTCCAAATCCTCTCATTCCCAGGCTCATGTTACAGGGCACGGAGAAGGGAAGGGACCTGTCCAAGCACACCCAGCTCACTGGAGGGATCCTGAGTCCCTTTCAGAGCTCCCAAACTCAAATTCCCTCCGGGGCTGGGTGGGAGCTGTGGTGAACCGGACACCACCCTATGCCAGGTATCAAGGGAGCTGCAGAGCTCAGCTCAGCCCATCTGGTGCCTTGTGGGAACATGAGACTTAATATGTATTAAGATAGTTCATTTGAAAAATTTACAGCACTTTGATAGGACTGCCAGATAAAATATTTTTGATTTGTTAAATCTGGGAACCCTAGGCTGAGGGTCCTATCGCATATCCTCGAGCAATGACCTGGGGTGACCTCTGCGGCACACTTAGCCCTGCGAGGGTTGAGACAGTTTGCGTCCTGCAGCGTAGCCACCAGGACTGGGGACCAAGGCCAGCTCCATCAACATGACTTTCATGACTTCGCTATTTCTTCCAGAAAAATTCTTGCCCAGAAAGATAAACAGGCAAAAAATATTTCATGATTTGCTTGAGAAACTTGCCCAAAGTCAATTTTTCTCAGCAACGGGCTGATCAAACCACCCCCCCTTTTCAGGACAATATGGCTCAACCAGAGAAACTGCTTATATATCAAACAACTACTGTTTTACGAAGAGTCAAGAGCGGTCCACCAACCTTAAAGTAGCACAATCCCAACCAGATCCCCACTAGATCCCCAAACCCCTTAAATATCTACCCTGGCCTCCTCTTTCTGAGACACTACTGGGACTATCAAGGCGGCCAGCGTTCTGCCTACTGCAGAAGGAAATGAGCCTGACTTTGCTCTATCCACTGAATATTCTCACATTCTTCCTGTCAACAGTTTAACTTGCTTCATTTTTCTGCATGGCATTTATCAATATTTGACATTACATTATGTGATGCATTATTTATTTATTGTATTTCATCCCCACCCAACTGGAGTCTGGGACTGTTCGTATACTGCTGTATTCCCTGTGCTTAGAGAAATGCCCAGCACAGGCAGTCCCTTGTGAATACACACTAAATGAATAACTGGATGGCCGGATGCCATGTTGATGGTCATGGCAATGATTCGCAGATAGTTTTCTCTCTCAGGAGCCCTACCTTTGCCATCCAGGTGGTTTGAACTCAGGATAGAAAAGGTTCTCATCTGGGGAGGAAAGGATGTGAGATGGGAGCGGATCTGTGCTTTGGAAATAGCTACAGGTGAAGTTGGTGGGCCACATGGTTTGTGTAAGAGGGACTGGGTAGGAGTTGGAAACATTCATCCCACCAGGTGAGAGACAGACCTGCACTGAGCAAAGGGCCCTGGGAAGGAGAGGTGTGATCTTGCTTCTAACCCCTCCTGACTGGGTGAAGCCTGAAACCCCTCAGTTTTGCCATAGGCACACCAGTCTCATCTATATCTGGCCAGATACAACCTCTTCCCAACACACACACCAAACTTCAAGGCTCTGCTATTTTATTTTAAATGCTTTAAATTTTTTTTAAGAGACAGGGTCTCACTATACCACCTAGGCTGGTCTCGAACTCGTACCCTCAAGACATCCTCCTGCCTCAGCCTCCTGAGTAGCTGGGACTACAGGCTCTCTCATTTTAGTTTGGCAAATTTCAACATGCTTTTGCCTCCAAATAAGTTATTTCATGAAACATATTTCCCTGCTCACCAGACATGCCTCTAAATTACATAGGCATATTCCATGATGAAAATTATTTTACAAATTGGGTCATGGGAATTATATCACATAATAGTAAAGCAGTAGTGATAACAGTAATTAATACCATTTACTTAGTCTCCTACTATGTGCCAAGTATCTGCTAGAAGCTTGAGATACTGTATTGCCAATGCTCATAACACCCTGAAAACTTGGTATCTGAGAAAAGCAAGGATCATAGAAGTTAAAGGCCTAAAATCTCCTAAGAGAAAATTACCTTCACCCTTGTTTTCAACTCACACAGCAAAGCCAAACAGGATTCCACAACTGTGAGTTCTAGCATGTTCTCAGTGTTTTCTCTTGTCAGGCAACATGCAGACTGGAGGTATCAGAGTAAGTCACCTGCCATTCTCTACCTAAACATTCCGGAATACTTGCACCAATTACTGCATCTCAATATTCAAATTGGTTCTGTCTTTCCCAGACAATGATGACTGATGGACTTAGGTTATTGGGCCACTACCTTAAGATTACTCTGAGAACTAATTACCTAACCTGGAGGTAGAGTTAAGAGGACTCTTCACTAACAAGGCAGGATCTGTAGGATGAGTAAGAATTTACAAGAACCCATGGCCAGGTGGAGAGGGAGGGTGGAGAGAGCACTTCAAGCTTCGTGCAAAATCCCAAGCAGGCACTGAGTCTGGAGAGACCGAGAAGGCCCAGACCACCACTGTGGCAGATGTGAGTGAGGAAGCTGAACTTCCCTGGCCTTCATAAGACAAGGACTAGGAGGTTTAAACAAAAACTGGTGAGCATTCTGGGGATGGCTCGTCACAGTAAAATTGTCCTCTCGATGGTGTTTCAATAGGACCATCACTGCCTGTCTTTATCCAAAAGCTCCATTTCATTTAACATGGAAAGGATGACCACGCCAGAAACAGCCAAGGGGAGACCGTGTACTCACGAGTGTGCTCGTGCAGCGAGGCAGCCCGGACAGGCAAATCCAGCTGCCACTGGGCCTGGTTCCCTCTGGCCATGCAGATACCATTCCAAAGTCAAACACCTGGGTGGCAGATGTGAATGGCTGTAGAAGACCTGGCCCAAGGCAGACCCTCCCCAGCACAACTGCACACAAGGTGATTATGAGTAGGGAGGAAGAAGGAAACAGGGGAACATTAATGAGAGGAGCAGACAGCACTCTGGAATAATCAAGAATTTTTTTTCCTCCAACCTCTCAGAATCTCAGGACCTTATAATATTGGGAATCAGCCCTGGAGTGAAGAATTCCAGTTTTGTCCTATACTTTAATCAGGCAGATGTTGAGGATGAACGAGCCACCTTTTGCTGCTAAGTGATTGCTCCTGGAGTCTCTCATCTGGGCTCCTGAGCAGACTTCCAGGACAGGCTGAGCTGCTCAGGTCTCCAGAGGGCCGTGGGGTGGGGCAGGCACTCCCTTTTTTGATTTGGCAGAAATCCTTCTCAGCGGGGTCCATGCCCAGGGGCCACCTCTATAGGCAGAGGCCTCAGTGGTGAGCTAGGCTGTCACCTTCTCCATTCCACCAAGATTCTGTTTGAGTTCAAAAACTGATACCCCAAAGACTGGCACTTTGATGCGCTGAGAGGCCTCAGAATCCTCCAGCCTACTCTTGTCCCCTCGACCCTAAGGGCAGGGAGGGACTGTCTCTGGAATTTCCTTGTCTGACCAAGAGAGCTTCTTTCCAAAAGACATGCAATTGTCTGAACCCCCTTCCTGGGGAATCTGATCAAATAACCAGGAAAGATGGACCACCAGAGAAGGGAGAGGCTGGGAGTCCTCAGCACACCCAGACTGACTTTTCATCTATGCTTCTCAGAGCAGCTCCGAGAGAATACGGGGGACTTTACCTGCACAGTAAGACAGGCTTTGTTCCTGTGCAGCTCTGGCCCCACCTTCTCCAGTGTCTGCCTCCCCCGGCCCTCAGGTCCCCACCTTTCCCCTCCCCTAAGAAAAAGGTGTATACTATATAAAAGCTTCTGTACTACACTGGGCTCTTGGGTAATCATTCTGCATTTCCCTGTGTTGTGCATGTTAAAATAAATTTTGTATGGCTTTTCTCGTATCAATCTGCCTTTTGTCAGCTGATTTTTCAGCAAACCTTCAGACGGTGATGGGGATCTTACTCTTTATCCCAACTGTTCCCTAGCACGGCTGGGGCCCAGGGGCCCAGCGAGCACTCAATATAAGCCAACGGAATAAATGGACGAACAAATGCCCTGTATTTCAGACACCGGGCAGTTCATCAGTCGCCTCTCACGCTCTCTCTGAGGGCTCACAGTTGTTACCAATGTTCTCCTTTTCAGTTTCCTGGCACCCATTGGCTCTTCTCCACTCCCCCCACTGAAGCAGGCCATGCGTGAGGCCTCAGGGAATGGAGGACACAGAGGAATCTAGAGAATAAAGGAGTGAATTCTAGATTTTTGAGTCTTAAAAGCTGAGGCCGGCAGCAATCTCAGGGCAGGAAGGCAAACAAGGGAACTGCCTGGGCCAGTCATCTCTGTACCCTGCCTCCAGCCCCACATGCTGCTCAGGAAAGGCGATCTGGGCTGGGACGGGAGGAGAAGCACAGGGAAGCCAAGGGCTGGCAGACCCTGAGGGCAAAACCTGTGTCACATGTCCCTGCAGGTGTCCGCTGTCCTCCTCCAAGGCTGATCCCCAGGTCAGGGTGGGGATGCCCAGAGCAGAGGGGAGTAATGCCCTCCACAACCTCCTGGTAGAGTCTGCCCTCTACCCATGCTGGAAAGTGGTAGGACCCCTGGGCTTCCGCTCGCCCAGCCTTGCTACTGCAGGAAAGGAGACAGCCTCTCAGAGGCCACAGACAGACAAGCCAGCGGGAGAAGGCTCCTTGCCTGTGCAGGCTTGTCAGAAAGAGGCCCAGGGAGCTGCCGACTGACTCCAAGGTGACCTTCCGTTGGAATGAGGAGGCCACGGCACTGACCTGTGCGTGGACTGATGACAGAGGACCAGATGGGACTGGGTGACTCAGGAAATGCCTGCATGATTAGATGATTAAATGCCTCTCTCCACCCCCAACCCCCGCCTCCAGCCTCAGGTAAACCCTGGAGGACAGCAAAGAGAGACACTAAATTCGATGAAAGTTGTCACCCACCAGGATAATGAAGGCTTCTGACAGAAATTAAGTTGAGTTCAAATAAAGCTGCATTGATTGCCCACCTGAAATATCTGGCCCTTGTTTGTTCATAACCCAAGGAGATAAACAATGGAGCACTTAACAAAAGGAGATGGCCTCAAGATTCTACTCAGATTCCAAGTTCCAGGCCCCTTCTCAGGGCCAGTCCTGGAAGAGAACCCAGGGCCATGGACCTGAATTCCGGCACCGCCATTCCCTTCCCCATCAGCGACTCAAACAGCCCACCGAGTCCTGCCTGTGGCGGTGGTATGGGCAGCGCCCCAAGGCTGCTCAATGTCCACAGGCAAGGGGCACAACAGGTACAACCACTGGATCCTTACCTCCATCCCCGCTCCATGGCAACTGGACCTTTGGCATGGACAAAAGTCTTTAAAATACAAAGGATCATGGAGGTCCAAGTACTACAAGAAGTGTCTTTGAGGAAATGGGGTCCTCTGAGGGTCCCATTGCAATGACTGGTACTTTTTCTCTCCCCATAGCATGGGTCATCTGACCACCTGTGCTGGGGCCCCAGCTGTGTCCCATGATCTTAGCCCAGTTCTGTCCGTAGTAGGGTGTCCCACCTCTACAGTTGAGAAGCCTCCACAGCGTCAGGCCCCAGGACGTTAGTACTTTTCTTAGTTGCCACCTGTATCCATTTCCTTATGCAGATGTCCGGATTGGAAAATATCAAACGAACCTGGGTCTGCGTCCTGCCTGTCTCCTATGCAAGTGGTCTGTATGCCTTCAGAGTCAGTTTCTTCATCTGCACAATGGGAGCAGGAGTCGTGCACACCTTACAGGTTTTTTGTGAGCCTTAAATGAGCTAATACATGTCATGCGCCTAGCACAGTGCCAGACGTAGTAAATATTCACTAAATGTCACACAGAGTGACAGATATGTGCACTGAATACTTATATTCATTTCATCTACTGGCCTGGACCTCAGGTTCTTTCTAAGTCTGTAGACTCCACGTCACCTTCAAGGACATCAGGTGTCAAAGGTTTCCTCCTTTGTTGCTGGAAGGCAGGCAAACTGGACCTGGTATCATCTCAGCTACTCAGAACGTGCCCACCTCTGCTGACAGTGTGTAAACACGCCTGAAGAGTCCAAAAAATCCTCACAGGTGGAGAGTGTCATCGTCACTCTTTCACAGCTGAGGGCAGGGAGGTTTCTGAGTGGCTGAGGTGGAGGACAGATGACAGACGTTTCTCATCTGGGAGGGACTGTGAGGGCACCAGAATTTGAACCCAGATCTTTCTGACTTCAAAGCAGAAGTAGAAAACAAATATCTAAAATGAATGAATCAAAGGGAAGCACCTAAAATTACTTTAAAAGATTATATACGTAATGACCCTGCCCCTATGGAAAAGACTGACACCCCCGCAGCTTAATATGAGGCTGGCAAGTCCACGTATTTTTGCACAAGTTTGTGCTTTATGTTTTACTTTTTCTTTCCAACATCTGTGGACTGATCGGTTTCCAGGAGGCCAGAAAGAAGCTCGGGATACATTTCAAAGCCTTCAGGACCTTCATGTTTGCTGCCTTGCTCTGAAGAAAGAGATAGTCAGGAGGCTCCCAGAAAACCAGGCAGCAGCCCAGAGGAGACCCCTGCCCTTGGGGGCTTGGTTTCCAGGAAGCCTGCGCACATGGGGCAGTGCAGAGCACGCAGACAGCAGCCTTTGTCTCCAAGCAGGCAGGCCACATACGGAAGAAAATGGCCCAGGACCCACAGGGGTGGAGGAGGCAGTTTATGAACACAGCGGGCCCTAACAACGTAGAGGATAGAATGAATCAAGGGCCCACTGCAGGCCAGGCACCGATCTGCATTGTCCCACGTAACCCTTCAGCAGTCCTGCGAGGGAGACGTTTTCTCCAATTTAAAGAAAAGGTGCAGGGCAGAGACTTAACCAGGGCCTGCAGCTGCTGGGACACTGCGGGGCTGGGGACTGAGCCCGCAGGCCTGACTCAGAGACTGCTGCCCTTTGTCTCCCTCTTTCCTGCGGTTCTTGGTGGGGCTGTATCACCCCCTAGGGGGCTGTTTTGGAAGTTTCTAGTGATGTTTTGATTGTCACAATAATAGAAGTCCTACAATTCAAGGAACAGTGCCCCAGAAAGAACGGCTCCCCGTCCCTCATTGCTTCCAATGCTCTGCCTGGTGTTCATGTGCTTGGAAAGCATGATCCATACCTGGGCCTTGCACCAAACCCGGTTTTACATCTAAATAAAAGTGTGTCTTGCACATGGAATTTTCTAGAAAGGTCACTACAGTCCTGTGAAAGAGAGAGATGGGTATACTTTGTGTTGTCTGCCATTTAAGAGAATCCCATCATCAAGACAGAAGAGTTTGCGGGTGACATGTCCCTACAGTGGCTGTTGCATTTACGGAGATTCTGCGCCAAAGAAGTGAAGGGCAAGCTCTGGCTGCTTTCTCCTGTCTTTTCTTGCAGTTGTGCCAAAACGTTTACATACTAAAATATGTTATCCCATTATAACCTACTAGGAACTATTTCTTGATATTACAGTTGGAGCACTCTATAGAGGTTGGTTTTTTTTGTTTTTTTGTTTTTTTTTTTTTGCCAGCATGTAAGGAAACAGGTTATATTTTCTATGAATTTCATTTTGGGATAGTAAAGGGGATATCGCAAATAATGACTTTTAAAAAAGGGTCTTTGGTGGCACAGGACCGAGAACTGTCCTGGCCTCAGCTTGTCCTCCGCCACTGAGTCCGGTGAGTACCCTCCCTTTTCTGCACTCCGCCCATTTTGCCGTGGCTCCCTCTCCCTCCTCTTGCCTTGAAAGCGTGGACTTGGCTCGGCCAAACCTCACATGTCACCATGCTTCCTCTGTGCTTCCCTTCCCGTTTATTTTGGCCCCGATCAAGGTGCACGATATTGGTGTATGGGGCTCAACTCAACTGATGGATTTCCCATCTCAGAGCTGAGCAGTTAAGGAACAGCTCCTTTTGTGCCGTAGAGAACCCGGGTCCTAGATTAGGAAATGCTCATCTTGGGGCTGCCCTCCCAGAGCCTGGAGCTGTGCGGGTCCGCTCTGCCATTGGTGCGTTTTCTTTTATCAAGCAGCATCGTCTTTGAATTGTGGGCAGGCTGGGAAAGGGTACGAAGCCTTGCAAACTGCTTCTTCTTGCACAACGCATCTTAATTATAATTGTTGTCAGCACTTATGTCACTGCTTTGGGAGAGGAAGAGGGAAGGAGGGAACACTCTGCAATTTCACAGCATGCACAGGTTCCTTAAAATGAGGAGGGGAGCTGCCGAGAGTAAAAGCAAGGAACACAGCACTCAGTAGATTAAAAGAGGCCTTTGTAGTGGCTGCATCTGTACATTAAAATAAATCTCTCCTAGAACTAAAATAACATCTACATTCATTTGGGCCGGTGCCACATTCAGCATTTAAGAAATTCGACGAAACATTGCTTGAGCATGTTGAAATTTGCCAGCTCAGAACAAAACAAGAAAGCTACCTCGGCCGCATGGAAATACTTCTCCCGGTTCCTTACTTTCACTTATGACTCCCATTTTCCGGCTGCACTTGAAAGAAAAAGACTTTGCCCTTTTTTCAGGTGCCAACCACTTAGCATGGCCCTGAAATGTGCAGCAAATTGCCGTCGGAGGTGGTAGACTTCAAGAGGAATCTTTTTCTTTTCCCCTAAAGGAAACTACTAGAGACTCTGCATGCCTGATAAAGCCTTTAATAGCTAGAGAAACATTATTTGGGGTGGCCCTCAGGTAGACTAGACATGAATAATGCCTTGTAAAAATAATTACTTCTACCCAGAGCACAGTACACCAGATGAGCTTCGTGGGAGCCCAGTTTCCAGGAGATTTGCAGGCAAAATAAATTTTCCATCCAGAATCCAAGATGCATCTATCTGTGGCAGAGACCGTGGTCACTTCTGTGGAGTTGTGCTCCTTCAAAACCAGTTCTGAGCTTTTCTGAGATCCTGACCAATAGTGTTGGGATGTTTTTCAGGCTGCTGTTTGCAGCTTTACAACACGATTAGGCCTCAGATAATAACGAATCCACTTGTTGAGAATGTTAATAATGAGCTCTGAGTCTAGGGTAGTCCATTGGACGTAGTATTGATGGGTAGAGGTGCACACGTTTAGAGCTAGAAAGTGGAGTGGACCATTCAACCCAATCTGCTTATTTCACGAGCCAATAATCAGAGGTCTGAAGAGTTTAGCAACTTCCCTGAGATGATTCAGACCAATTCTAACTCCAGCTGGGCTGGAATAATGGACAACTGTTACTTTTGAAAGCTGGGCATGCACATCCCCTCTTTTGGGTAGCAGAGCCCCTCCCCACTTACCCAT
>RJWJ010002193.1:0-106730 GCA_004363605.1 Indri indri
TATTTCAACTTTTAAAAGAATTTGTTGCACATCTCTTAGGGAAAAGGTATTAGACATAAAGGTAGGAGGGGATGCAAGAGTTTAAGCAAAGTGTTGTTTGGGTTTAAAAAGAGGATTTGTATTTGGTTGAAGAGACTAGAAAAGGCTTCATGGAGCAAAAAGCATTTAAGGATGGAGCCCTGAAAGAATACTAGGATTAGACCTGGGTGATGGAGAAGGTGAAGTAGGCTGGAAGCATTTCAGGCTGGGGGAACAAGACTCTAAACCAAGATCTAGAGATGAGCAAGTGCTGGACATATGTGTTGTGGGAACAATCAGTAGCCCTGTTGGCTTGTGGTATACAGAATTCATAGAAGACTGAACTGGAAGCTATTCAGGGTCATATCATCACATCAGTTAGTGATCCTCCCCATTCTGGAGATGCTCACAAAATTCCCCATCAGTGAAGGTTCACACAATCACCCTTATAAATTACACTTGACTTACTTTACAGACAATGCCTTTAATTGGTACAAAGAAATACAGGAGTTAGAACAAATTTTTTAAAAACTACAATTAAGGCCGGGCGCGATGGCTCATGCCTGTAATCCTAGCACTCTGGGAGGCCAAGGCGGGTGGATCGCTCAAGGTCAGGAGTTCCAGACCAGCCTGAGCAAGAGCGAGACCCCGTCTCTACTAAAAATAGAAAGAAATTATCTGGACAACTAAAAATACATATATAGAAAAAATTAGCCGGGCATGGTGGCACATGCCTGTAGTCCCAGCTACTTGGGAGGCTGAGGCAGGAGGATCACTTAAGCCCAGCAGTTTGAGGTTGCTGTGAGCTAGGATGACGCCACAGCACTCTAGTCAGGGCAACAGAGCCAGACTCTGTCTCAAAAAATAAAATAAAATAAAATAATAAAAACTACAATTAAGCTATTCTAAGTTCCAGTGTTAAATGGAGATTTTTTAATTCAAGCTTTCATCCAAGAAGGGACTATATGTAACTTTTCGAATAATGACTTCTTTCACATTGCGATCATTTGAATTTCAAAGTCTATGTTAAAACCATTGATTGGAAGACTGAAAGGGAAGGGAGCATAATGGGCATTGGGTTAAAATCATAAATCTTGTTGTAGGTCCTCAGGAGGGAAACTGTTGTCTAGGCAAATGTCAACAAAGATAAATGAGTAAACGAAGGAAATACCATTCTTGTTGGTATAATGTAAAAATTAACGGCCTTGGGTCTGACTTGAGTCTCAAATTGGCCTCTGACACTTATCAGTAGTGTGACCTTGAGCAACTCATGTACCTTGGTTTCCACTTCTGTAAAATATGAAGCACCATCATAATAATAAACCTTGCTGGAGGTATATCATATTATTATCTGCCTGTGGGAGGAGTATACATTTTCACCCCACTGTTTTTGGACTTGGCTCCTGATGTGCTTTTTCCAATGGAATGTGACATTTGTCACTTACCTTTGTTATGAGAACAGCACACATCTTAAGGAGCCTGCTCTTTCAGCCTGCATTCTAGAATGAAGAGGAGACAGGAAGCAGAGATGCAGCTCACCCAAAGCCTACATAAAACATAAATGACAAATAAACTTTGTTATTGTAAGCCACCGAGATTTGGAGGTTGTTCCTCCTGCAAAGTTAAGTAGTACACTGTACTATCCACCTCACACATTTGTTATGTGGGTTGAATAAAATATTTCAAGGCACTTTATAACATTCTATGCCCATCCATAACTCAAACTAGCTCCTTCTCTCACCATATGTTTACTGTTACAGGTCAGAAATTTTAGGAACAGAACTAATGATCTGAAAGAGTAAGAAAGAATGGGAATACCCACTTTCAAAGCTGCACCTCCTCTTCTGCCTCTCTGCCACTGGCACCCAAATTCGTTGCTCCTGCCCCATTAGCATTATACTCAGTTCCTATCCCATACCCTTACCCTACTTCATAAAACAAAATAATCCTGGGGGATTTGTTAATTATGATGTGGACTCCCATAAGAATATTGAAGGAGGGAAATATCTGAAAATGATGCAGGTTTCCATGCTAGCACCGGTCCTCATTCCTCTGAGAAAATGATCAAAACTGACTGGGTCTGTTTTCCCTCCACATTTTGGTTAAATTTTACTTGAATCCTTCATTTAGTCAGTTTTACCAGAACTTCTTCATGGAATTCTATTTACACGCAAAGGATTCCATGAAAAAAAGTTTAAAAGGGTATCTTTAAAAAAAAAAAAGTTATTTCAATTTAAGTAGCAGTAAACAACCCTTGACTAAACCCAATAAAGTAACCACGGAGATGCCAGAGAAAAGGCCCAAGAGGGGGCACCAGGATTCACATGAAACCGGGCAGAGAAGATAGTTAGGGAAGCAGCAGGTGGGCCAATGATTGGGCCTGAAAACAAGAAAATCTTTGTTATAAAAGCCCACTAGGATTCCCAGTTCTGCAGGGTGAAGCCGAAAGAACTCAAGTTTAGAGTTACGTACGTCCCCGCAAGTTTGAATCGCAGCCCCCACACGACCTCTATGCAACTTGAAGTCTCTTACTTTTCTTACCCAACGAATCAAGGAAAATCACCGCTACCTCACAAGATTATTGTAAGGGTTAAACAAAATAATAAGATGAGTGGGACACTTAACAGTGTACCTGGACAATAACAGCTTCTCAAAAAATTCTTCGCTTTTACGTTGGCTGGAGCCGAGTAACAAGATGGCGGCGCGGGCGGGCTGACGCTGACGTGTCCCGCGCGGGGGAGCCGGTGGCCGCGGTGTTGCCGCGCTGGCCCGCCGCGTTCCTTTTCCAGCCCACGACGTAGCCGAAAACGCCAGGCAGCGGCGGCCGCCCAGAAACAAGAGACCCAGGCTGGTAACCGGGAGATCCCCTCACAGGCTGCGGCCTGGCAAAAAGAAGCCTGATCTCGCGGTGGCGGCGACCAGGTTCCCCTTGGCTGGTTCCGGGCCAGGTAACGCTGGGACAGGCCGCGCTGAGGCTGCCGCGCTGCGGCTCCCGCGCCCGCCCACCCGCCGCACAGGCCTCGGTGCCCCGCTCTGAGGTGTCCGCATCCCGACCTTGGTCTTCATCGCGCAAGATGGCGACCTCCAGCGCCTCCAAGGCCGAGACCATTGGGGGAGGGAAATATAAACTGGTACGGAAGGTCGGGTCTGGCTCCTTCGGGGAGGTTTATCTGGCCCTCAACATCACCAACGGCGAGGAAGTGGCAGTGAAGCTGGAATCCCAGAAGGCCAAGCATCCGCAATTGCTGTACGAGAGCAAACTCTATACTATCCTCGAAGGTGGGGTCGGCATCCCCCACATGCACTGGTATGGTCGGGAAAAAGACAGCAACGTGCTAGTCATGGATCTTCTGGGACCCAGCCTCGAAGACCTCTTTAACTTATGTTCGAGAAGATTCACAATGAAAACTGTACTTATGTTAGCTGACCAGATGATCAGTAGAATTGAATATGTGCATACAAAGAACTTTCTGCACAGAGACATTAAACCAGATAACTTCCTGATGGGTCTTGGGCGTCACTGTAATAAGTTGTTCCTTATTGATTTCGGCCTGGCCAAAAAGTACAGAGACAACAGGACAAGGCAACACATCCCATACAGAGAAGATAAACACCTCACTGGCACTGTCCGATACGCTAGCATCAATGCACATCTTGGTATTGAGCAGAGTCGCCGAGATGACATGGAATCATTAGGTTATGTTTTGATGTATTTTAATAGAACCAGCCTGCCATGGCAAGGACTAAAGGCTCTAACAAAGAAACAAAAATATGAAAAGATTAGCGAAAAGAAGATGTCCACTCCTGTCGAAGTTTTATGTAAGGGATTTCCTGCAGAATTTGCCATGTATTTAAACTATTGTCGCGGGCTGTTCTTTGAGGAAGTTCCGGATTACATGTATCTGAGGCAGCTATTCCGCATTCTTTTCAGGACCCTGAACCACCAATATGACTACACATTTGATTGGACAATGTTGAAACAGAAAGCTGCGCAGCCAGCAACCTCTAACAATGAGCAGAGCCAACAGACCCAGCAGGCCCAAACCTCCACAAGCAAGCAACCTGAGAAAACCAAGAGTAACCCAAAAGGTTGCTAAGTATGAATTGAGGAACAAAAAAGAGCAGAGCAGATGATCAGACCAGCATTTGTTTCTCCTCACATCTAGAAATTTCATATGTACACTAGCCAGTGGCTATGGACAACCATTTACTTGATGTAAAAAAAAACCTTGATTCCAGTGTAAACTGACTCTGGACTGCATTAGTGATACTGTATCCCAAGTTGTAGCCACTGTAATTGTGAATATTAACTGAGGTAGTGAAACATGGTGTCTGGTCTTCTATTGCATTTTTTCAAGTGGAAAAGTTAGTTGACACACAACTTAGTGGAGAAATTGTGTCCATGCCAATTTTTTGTTAAAACCTTTTGTACTAGACTGCTTTGGGATTTCATTTCAGAAGAACGGCATGAATAGTCTTCAGCCACAGCTGTGAAGGTTGTAAATGCTCACAACTGTGTGTTCTTAGGGTTTTTCCATTCCTAGGGTTTGTAAGTTGTTCACTTACAACGTTCTTAAAATGGTTGGCTTCTTATTTGCAAGCCAGCTTATGTGGTAGCAACCAAAGTTTCCAGTATGTGAATGTATGAAAGACTCTGCCTGCTTACCTGTGAAGACTTAAGAAAAACATAGTGACTACTAGATTATCCTTAGGATTCCACATGAACTCTATCATGTTCTTAGTATTAAGGAAAAAAAAGCATATTTGTCACAAATTTAATTAACATCTTACAACTGAACATGTACATTGCTTAGACAAATTTAATCACTGTAAACATCTATATGATCTAGGATTTTATTCTTATTTTAAGATGGGAGCTTTTTTGCTTACAAGTTCATTAAAAACTAGAAACTGTTCCTTCTGTGAGGAAACGACACTGTTTTAAACAAAAAAAAAGTGCCTTGCTGACTCACTATGAAATACATATCTTCCTAATTTTTTGATAGACTCTTTCAAGCCATTTCTTACGTGATATGCCTTTGCAAGTCAATTTAGATTTAGGGTTGTAACGTTTTCAATTTTTTTATTTTAAAGTAACTTTTTTTCTCTGAAAGGGAAAAGTATTTTTTCATTTTTCTCTTTTTAATGACTTTCAGACATAAGTTCTGCAATTATCAGAACTTGATATTATGACTCCTGCCTGTTGACTTAACAGCTGGACTGATTTTGAATAAGAATGAAAGTGTTACAGGGTTTGACTACAAAAGATTTTCCTTGAAAATACTTGTGAAATGGCTGTAAGCAGAGGTCCAGGCTATAGTGTGAGGTTCAGCAATTGTTGACCCTCCCTAACCCCCACCTGTGGGTTATCTGAGTTCATGGGCTTCCTCTCCATCTTATTTGAAAGCGCTTTTCTTTTTCTCTGACCCAAGAGAAAGGAAAACTTATTGATGGTAATTCTTTAAACAGTGTAATTCACTCATTTATAGCATATCAGGATAAATTAAAAGTTAACGCTTGTCGGAAAATGCTGCCGTGAGCCTATTGTGTAAATGTAGGTATTTTGTAAAATGACCTTAAAATTGTAAATTGATACTTGCTTAGTTAGATTGTGTCAGGTTTCATTTGTTTGATTTTTTTTTTTTTGATTTTTTTTTTTAAATTTGGAAACTACTTCAGCAATAATTAATTCCTTGATTACCACATTCTGCCATTAGGGGCATATTAGTACCGTAATACTGAAGAAATCTTAATAAGCCTGAACTTTGGAGGTAGGAAGCTTCTTTGTTTCTTTTCTATCCAGCCTTGTCAGTGAAGGCATTTGTTTCTTGACTAATAAACCCTTTGATACATTTAGACAGAAATCAGTCTCATAAAGCTATTTTTTGAGTTTAGTTTACATGAAAGAAAAATGTTTAGCTTTGGTAATAACTTTTCCAAGCTGAACTCCCTCCAGCAAGGTATTTTTCAGTGCTTTTATTTCCTATGCACTTAGACTGTGCACTTATTCTGAAATATTTTTGTATTCTTTCCATTTGAAAAGATTGTGGGGTAGTTGGTCTGTAACTAAGTTGTGGGCTTAAAACTACTGTTAGCTTTGTAAATCAAAATGTAGGTGTTTTTGTCCTGGCATATCATGGCTCCATCTGCTACTGGAGCTGGACTCCCATTGATCTTCTAGATCCCGTTCATTGTCTTCCCAGTTCACAAAAGAAGAATGTGAAATTCAGTGAATGCTGTTACTAATCCTATCAGATGAATCTCATTTCACCAAAATTAAATTATGTTTTTCCACTGAAAGGATGATACAAGTTAAAGGCACATCACTCTGAAATTGGAAGACCTCCCACTGAAGACTTCATCAGTGGCTTACTCAGCTGAACTCTAGGCCACTGTTCTTTACTTTGTTCACTCATTGGGGGTGCAGTTTTTTTAAATATTGGGAGATGACCATTCTAACTACTGTTGAATGTCTCTGTTTGGGGAAGGTATAGCAAAAAAATTTAAAAATCTATGTGAAGTGGGAGGCTGATTATCTCCTCCCAGATTAATGGGCTTATGCTCTTATGGCTGCAAACAGATATTTGGAGGTTGGCTTTTACTATGATTTTCCATCAACAAATATTTTTATTAAGATATTTTCTATCTCTACTAATCCTTGCAATACTGATGAATGTTTCAAGCAGAGCATACTGTAATAATCATAAGCTGAATTCCATTATGATAAAAAATCAAACAAAAGGATTTTTTTTAAAAAAATTCTCCTTGGCTTCTTTGTGATTAACCTTCTTCCACTGGGAACCTCCTATAAAGTAACAGAAGGGACTATGATCTACCACATAAAGACAAAACACAATAAAACATTTTATGTTTCAAAGCTAACAGTTTTAAAAAAAAAAAAAAAAGCACTCATTTATATGTAGAAACTTTTTCTCCTTCACATATTTGTGGCTTCTCATGGGTCACACACATAAAGAATAGCCCACATCTGAAATATGTAGAAATAAAATCACACATTTTCCAAATAAAGTCACATCATCAATTCTCTATTTCTCTGGCCTCCAACTTTGAAATCCCTAGGAACTACAAAGAGAGAGAGAGAGAAAAAGAGGCCCCCACCCATCAAGAGGTCATATTGAGTGATTCCAAGGAACAGTAGAAAACCTCTACTAAATCCAAGTTTTTAACTGCCAGGTTTTAACTCCTGGCTATAGTTCCCAGCATATGACATAATTTAGAAACTTAGTTTAGGCACAGGAGAATCACAGGACTTAAAGCACTATGTCCCTCAACATGTAAAATATTAATGGAAAATCCAGGCAAGTCGTATTATAAAGAAACTAAAAGGAAAATAAGAAATTTGCAAAATGGCAGCTACAGCTTTTTAAACCAAAAGGGGAAAAGAAGGATGGATGGTTATTCTATTAATGTTCAAGTCCAGTGGAACCTTCCTGGGTCCTTCACACACTTTCCATTCTCCAGCCATCGACTAGCATCCATAATTCTTGAGGGCCATGCTGAGACCTGCTGGGAGGATGGAACAGTCAAGGGTGGTGCTACATTTCCAGTCAGGGATGATCACAGAGCTTAGAAGCACATTTTTCCCCCCAACCCAGCAGTACCAGTACCACCACCCACAACACCTGCACACATACAGACTTGCTCATAGACACCCTGAAAAGAACTTCCAACGGCTTCCCACTGCATTTCTTTGAACCCACTCATTGATCTGTGGTCTAAAATTTCACTCTATCAATAGAAAAGAGCCCAAACTCTGTAAAATAATTTAAAGAAGTATATTCTGAGCCAAATATGTGCAATCTCAGAGACCCACTCCCAAAAAGCATTGAGCAACTTATCTCTCTGTAGGTGGGTTATAGTTTGGTTTTATACATTTCAGGGAAACAAGAATTACACGTAAAGTCATAAATCAATACATGGAAAGCCTACATTGGTTTGGCCCTGTTAATGGAAAAAAGACTAAACTCTGTAAAATAATTTTAAAGAGATTTATTTTGAGCCAAATTTGAGGACCATGACCCGGAGCCACGCCCAAGAGGTCTTGAGCAGTGAACTCAGTGTGGCTGGGTTATAGTTTGGTTTTATACATTTTAGAGAGACAGGGGTTATAGGTAAAGTCATAAATCAATATATGGGAGGCATACATTTGTTTGGCCCGAAAAGGCAGGACATCTCAAAGTGGGGGCTTACAAATCATAGGTGGATTTAGGGATTCATTAGTTGACCATTGGCTGAAAGAGTTAGGTTTTGTCTAAAGGACCAGGAATCAGCTGAAAGGAATGTTTGAGGGTCTTTTATCTATTACATGGTGGTATATCAGAATCAGGTTGGGAAGTAAACAACGTCATGAAAAACCTGTTTACTGAGATTTTATCATTTGTAGGCATGACTCATTTGGCCTCCTTAGGAAGGAATTTTGAGCAAAAGAAAAAGATTAGAGTTTAGTCTTCAATACCTTAGACTTGTTAATGGGTTATGAAGGATGTCCCCAAGAAGGAGGGGGGCATGATAAGGCATGTCTGACCCTTCTCCTGGCAGGCAATTTAGTTTTAGGATATTCCTTTGGCCATGAGGGGCCCCATTTAGTCAGCTGGTGGGGGGGTAGTTAAGCTTTAAAATTTTATTTTAGTTCACAGCCAAAAAGGCAGAACATCTTGAAGTGGAAAATTACAGGTTATAGATGGGTTTAAAGATTCTTTGATTTGTAATTGGTTAAAGAAATGAAGGTTTGCCTAAAGGCTTGGAATGTTTTAAGTTAAGATAAGGGCATCTGTTAATCAGAGACAAGCCACCAGGCATATACCAGACTTATACCCAGACTCAAGTGATCTCTTAAGTAAATTGCTGACCCGCAGGTGTGGTTTAAGCTTTGGCTTCTGGAGCCTTAGGCCTGTTAATGAGTTATAAGGATATCTTCAAGAAGAGAAAGGGGCATGAGGAAGCATGTCTCACCTCCTTTCTCATGGCCAGCAACTCAGCTTTAGGGTATTTCTGGGGTCCCCTTAGCAAAGAGAGATCCCTTAAGTCATCTGAGGGTGGGGGCCTTAAGATTTTATTTTAGTTCACAACTCCAAAATTCTAGCTGAAATTATTTTTTTACCTGTAAGTCTCATCTTTACCTTTAGAATCCCCTATGGTCAATCTCAGTTATCCCTGTTACAGAAAGAGAACAGTGTTACAACACAAAAATAATTGTCAAATCATACAAAATGATTTTTATCTGCTCATACTAATGTTTAGCCTTAGACATGTTCTGATACGTAAGCACTCATATGGGCATGGCTGTTGCTCTCTATGCTCAGGACAATAGTTCCAGAACTAAATAGTAGACAAAATAGGGCACAGTCATGTTTTAGTACAGGTCATTCACATCTTCATTTACCCATTCATTTATTCATTGACTAAGCACCTACCACGTGCCAGATATTATTCTAGTTGCTTGGGCTGTATAAGTGAACAAAATAGGTGAAAATCCTTACTGTCATGGAATTTATATTCTAGTGGGGGCAAATAATACTGAAAGAAATAAGTAAGTTAAATTATTCAAAAGAGAATTGCTATGAAGAAAAATAACACAGCGGAGGTAATAAGGAGTGTCGTGCACAGCTACATATATAAATGTGGCAGTCAGAAAATCCCTCACTAGACAATGCCATTTGAGAAGCTTCCAGAGGGCTGAGCATGTGCAGATTCCTAGAGGGTGGCACTCCCAAGGAGAGCATGGAAGCTCCATACCTGTATGGAGCACCCTTGACATAAGTGACTCCACCTGAGAAAAAGACTCCATTTTAAAAAGCATCATGCCAACAGAGACCAGATGTTTGCAAACTGCACCTAATCAGATAAGGGTATAACCGTTTACTATCAGTCCCCGCCGATCTCTACCACAATCGTCTACCTACCCAGGTGCTCATAGAATGATATGAAGTTGTTGAATTCTGGGTATATTTGAAAGGTAGAGCTAATAGAATTTTTTTCTATATGCAGAAAAAAGAAAGTGAGACATCAAAGATGACTTCCTGACATTTGGGCTCAGTAAATAACAGGAGGAATTCACCATAAACTGAGATGGGGGAAGACCTTTGCAGGAGCTGGTTTGGGCAAGACAAGCTCAGGAGTTCAGTTTTACGCATGTTAAGTTTCAGATGCTTATGAGATGCAGATGCCTTAAAGAGGGATTGGGGGAAGGGGAGATGCCTAATAGGCCACAGTTGGAATTCGATTGACCTCCACCCAAGCTTTATCCAGCTCCAAGGGGGCTTCTCAAGGTCCCCTTTGCCCTTGAGCCCATCCGAAACATGCCCTCTTTCCTTGCTTAGGGGATCAAGATAACACAGATCCTTCCATCTCAGATCTACCTCTGATTTGGGATTTCCTCCCACGCTTTGCTTAGGTAGCTATTCAGCAATACTGTAAGAGCTAAAGTAGAAAGGGCAAGCAGAAAATTTTTAAAGGGAATGAAGTATCCTGGAAATAATTTGAAATTTTAAAATAACATACAAAGAAGTTCTTGAAGTAAGTACATTGAGAAAGCAGCTGTGGCTGAAACATCGCCAGCATTAAGACCACTCTGTAATGTGAGACATTTGCATAAGTAGTTTGTCGGATCAAACTCTTCTCTGTGTTTATTATTAAGCTAATGCATTTCGGCTGCTGTATCTTGTGGTTTACAAATCATCAGGAGCTCCGGACAATCATGGCTATGGGAAGAGCCAAATTACAAACTCATCTTATTAGGAACAAACATAAATATGATGGGCAAAAAAGCAAGCCACTAAACCTACCTTGCTTGCACAACTGTAAAGTTTCCGCTAGGGCCAAGCTCCAACAAGGAGTGAAGGAAGAACACTCTGTTATAAATCAGGTGACAATTCTAGTACATGTGTGGACAAAGACTTGTTCTAATGTTCGGTACTTAAAGACACGCTGTGGATCCTGCCTGCCAGTAGTGTACACTTTAAATATGAGGAGTAAAAATATGTACATGTTGAAGGAATTCTCAAGCATTATCATCCCGTCTCAAGGTAAGCAAAAGCTAGCTCCTCCTCCCCCCCACATTTTAACACTCCTTGATAAATGATAGGGAGCTACTTCCTTTCAGGTTTCAAGTAAATTCCTTCAACTCTTTTGCTCCTTCATTTAAGGAAAGTCCCATCTGAGCAAGATTACCCACTTTTTCCGTTGTGCTCTTGCACTATATGGAAGACAGAACTAATTACAGAACAATGCACGTGGTTTTTACAGTCTCTGAAAAGGTAAGTTTTGGAATCTGAACACTTTGTTGCAGATTCCCAGACGATTATTATCTTCAGACAACCTCACTATTTGTGGTTAATAAGTCTATGATTCTACCCTGCAAAATGAATGAGAATCACGATGGCTGTTGTAATAGCCCTAGGGTAGACTACCGTGGCTAAGAGCTCAGTCTCTGCGGTCAGAGCTCCATTCCAGGCCCAACTCTCCTTCTTATCAGCTGGGAGGCTTAGGCCCCAGTTTCATTTCTTAAACTAAGGCTAGCATTAGGACCTACCAAATGGCTGTTGTGTGGCTCACTGATAAATAACACTTGGCATTGTGACTGGCAAATAATAAATGCTGAATAAAGAGGCTCTCCCCTAATATTTGTGGAGCCTGGAGCAAGAGTACAAATGAAGGCTCATAGGGCATACCTAAATATTTGAAAGGTATAAAATCAAGCCAATAATCTGTTAGTTAAGATATGCAATATTTATTATTGTATCTATTATATATATATTATATGGCCTCATAATGGTCTCGGACACCCCCCAGTGTCGTATCAGAACATGATAGGAGAGAACTAGCACTCTTCTCCTTGGGAGCAACTACCCTCAGCTACCCTACCAGTAAATATAGACCACACTCAGGAGGATGGAGACTCAGAAGAGCCCCAAAGAATCCCTAAAATCAGGCTTAAGAATGCATGAGCAGAAAATTCCAGGGTCTCAGGTACCCACATGTCCTTTTGTTCCTATGGACTCCTCCCCGCCATGGGAAAGAGGGTTTTAGCAGGCCTCTAAATTGTGGTGCCCTGAGAAGGACCTGTCCTGACAACATCTGGAAATTTTAGGTATTATTTTTATTTTTATTTTTTTGTGAGACAGAGTCTCGCTTTGTTGCCCAGGCTAGAGTGAGTGCCATGGCGTCAGCCTAGCTCACAGCAACCTCAAACTCCTGGGCTCAAGCGATCCTTCTGCCTCAGCCTTCCAAGTAGCTGGGACTATGGGCATGCTCCACCATGCCCAGCTATTTATTTATTTATTTATTTTTTTGAGACAGAGTCTTGCTCTGTTGCCCAGGCTAAAGTGCCGTGGCATCAGCCTAGCTCACAGCAACCTCAAACTCCTGGACTTAAGCAATCCTTCTGCCTCAGGCTCCCTAGTAGCTAGGACTATAGGCATGCTCCACCATGCCTGGCTATTTTTTTTTTTTTTTTTTTTTTTGAGACAGAGTCTTGCTCTGTTGCCCAGGCTAGAGTGCCATGGCATCAGCCTAGCTCACAGCAACCTCAAACTCCTGGACTCAAGCGATCCTTCTGCCTCAGCCTCCAGAGTAGCTGGGACTGTAGGCACATGCCACCATGCCCGGCTAATTTTTATATATATATTTTTTTAGTTGTCCAGCTAATTTCTTTCTATTTTTGTAGTAGAGACGGGGGTCTCGCTCTTGCTCACGCTGGTCTCGAACTCCTGAACTCAAACGATCCGCGTGCCTCGGCCACCCAGAGTGCTAGGATTACAGGCATGAGCCACCACCCCCGGCCAGGTATTATTTTTGAATGTGTTACAGAGTAATAAAGTTGTCTTAAAAGTTCAAAGAAAATAATCTGATAGTATGAGATTGAATAAAAAGTCTCCTACCACCCATTTAGATGATTCTGTCCAAAACAGAAAAGTAATCATGATATTATTTTTTAAATGATTATATATGTATGGATATAAAAATCCATACAACATGTATTTATATACATATATTTTATGGACTGAATTGTGTTTTCTCAAAATTTATACGTTGAAGTTCCAACCTTCAGTGTGACTATATTTGAAGACAGGAGCTTTAAAGGAGGCAATTAAGGTTAAGTGAGGCCATAAGGGTGAGGTCCTAATCCAATATTCCTGGTGTCTTCACAAGAAGAGGATGAGACACCAGGGATTTGCACACACAGAGAAAAGGCCATGTGAGCATAGAGTAAGAAGGTGGCCATCTGCAAGCCAAGGAGAGAGGCTTCCAGAGAAACCAAATCTGCTGACAGCTTGGTCTTGGACGTCCTGTCTCCAGAACTGTGAGGAAATAAATTTCGGTTGTTTAAGCCACACAGTCTGTGGTATTTTGTCACAGCAGCCCTAATACACATATCTTCATAGAAATCTGTGGGACAGTTGGCTAGATTCATTCTGTAAATCAAGAAATTATCATTGAGATAATATTATTATAATTTGTAATAATCATTGTCTCTGTTCTCCAGAGAATCTGAGGACAACATTATCCTCTGAGATGAAAAAAAAAGCAATTCGGCTCTATATCTCCCCCAAATATCCTTACACATAGGGTGACCTGAATTTATCATCCATTATTTCACTTTTGACAGTGAACGAGGATACTATTAATAATTATGTTAGGTTAAAGATATAACTTGGGACTGTCCACAGCTAGAACGGTTGGCCACTGTACTTACAGAGTACACTCACCCATATTATTTAGTTTTAGTAAACTTTCACTGAGAGCAGAACAAGCACTAAAGTTACGTAAATGAAAACCATAATCTGTGCACCCGAGAAACTCATAATCTATTTAGCAAAAGCAGAAGGAGTTTTTGTATGTTTTAATCACAATCACTGCAATGAGTTCTATAGATACATATGCCAGAAGGAACAAGCTCAGATAAAGCGTTAAATGAGGCTTTGGAAGGCAGGGAAGAGGAAGTGTCAGGAAAGGATGCGACGAGGAGGTGGCATTTCAGCAGAAAAGACTGAGCAAGCGGCTATGTGGCCTTTAAGAGTTGGATATTCCAAGCAGAGAGAAAAGCAAGTGTAACAACAAGGTGGTGTAAAAGAAAGCATGAGGCCCAAGTTCACAGTCTCGATATAGTAAGTATTGGAGAGTGTAGTAGGCGTGAAACTACAAGAGTTAGTTACAAAGCCTATTTAGCCCTTTGAGAAACATGAGTTCTTTTCTGAAATGTTGGTAGCTGCCTGTGCTATTCATCCCCTCCTCATCCGCTACTACCAAGTGGCCTGTGAATACCCAACATTTACTGGGGTTTAAAAGGACTAGTTAATATATCCCTCCTTTCTGGATTCAGAATGAAATAAGAAATATGAAAAAAATGTCAAACAGGAATCAAAATATAGCCTTTATTGTTGGAAAAGGTAGACTTGGACCTCATTTAGAAGTGCAAAAGTATGAGATTTGACATTTTGTTAATATATAGTTAATGTTGTTAATATTTTAACTATACAACAAGTAAGAAGAAAAATCTAGACTAAGACTGAGGTAGTTACCTATCTAAAGAGAATTTACAGAGTTTAAATACAGATAAGGTCAATTTTGGTAAGGTCGATGAGGTCATAGTCATGGGTTAATTATTACAAGGTTAGTGAGCAAATTCAATTTCCTAGGACAAATGAAATTTATAACTTTAGTGAGCCAACACAATTTTCTACAACAAATATTTGAATAAGCCTTAAGGTTAACACAGTCTCAATATTATAGGTTATAACCTTGGGAGATTAAAAATAAAACTCTGTATTTAATCTTCCTGATCTAAAATGAAATTTGTAAATACTGGTCTTACACTTTGAATTCTTAAAGCACTTGTGTCAACAATGTTTATTCTGACTCTATATTTCTTTAATTTTAAACAAGTTTGAACTTACCTGCTCAATTCAGATAAAACAGCTGAACCATTCCAGGCTTGCCCTGCCAGGGCAGGGCTTGCCCAATATGCCTACCCTGGAAAAGAAAAGGCCACAGAAGACCTGGGGACAGAAAAGTCAAGAGGGTGACAAAAGAGCAGGAAAATGAGAGAGAGGGAGAGAGAGAGAGAGAGAAATCTAGCAAACCATAGGCTAGGGTTATATATTAAGCCCTTTTTTCCAATCTCACCAAAAAGTTAAGTCACTCCTATTCTTGGGTAGAAGACAGGTTAGAGGTGTGGAGAAGGGTAAAAGCCTGCTCCCAAATGTGTGCTTCCTAAATGGGTCAAAGTGTTGGTGGTGTATATGTCCATTTTATGACCAGCAGAAATTTGGGGAAAAGGAAAGAATGATTCCCCTAGAGATAATATTGCTCAGGGAATACTATATAGCCACAAAAAAGAATTAAATTCTGCCATTTGCAACAACATGGATGGAACTGGAGAACATTTTGTTAGGTGAGATTAGCCAAGCACAGAAAGACAAATCTCACATGTTCTCACTCACATGTGGGAGCTAAATATTAAAAACGATTGATCTTATGGAGACAGAGAGTAGAATGATGGTTACCAGAGGCTGGGAAGGAAAGCAGGGAGGAGGGGATGAAGTGGGGATGATTAATAGGCACAAAAATATAGTTAGATAAAATGAGCTATATTTGATAGCACAACAGAGTGACTATAGTCAACAATAAGTTAGGATATACTTTAAAACAACTAAAAGAGTGGAAACGGAATGTTCCAAACACAAAGAAATGATAAATGTCTGAGGTGACAGATTCCCTAATTACCCTGATTTTATTAATTCACATTGTATGCCTGTATCAAAACCTCACATGTACACTATAAAGATGTGCAACTATTATGTGCCCATAATAATAAAAAATGTAAAAAAATATATTGCTCATGGCCGGGCACGGTGGCTCATGCCTGTAATCCTAGCACTCTGGGAGGCCGAGGCGGGTGGATCGCTCAAGGTCAGGAGTTCCAGACCAGCCTGAGCAAGAGCAAGACCCCGTCTCTACTAAAAATAGAAAAAATTATCTGGACAACTAAAAATATATATATAGAAAAAATTAGCCAGGCATGGTGGTGCACGCCTGTAGTCCCAGCTACTAGGGAGGCTAAGGCCATGAGGATCGCTTGAGCCCAGGAGTTTGAGGTTGCTGTGAGCTAGGCTGACGCCACAGCACTCTAGCCAGGGCAACAGAGCCAGACTCTGTCTCAAAAAATATATATGTATATATATTGCTCAGAAAGAGTGTAAAGAATAAGGAGACCAATGATGGAATCTTGGAGAAAATAAACAATAAAGAAACAATTGGAAAGTAGAAACCAGCAAAAGAAAAAGGGGTAGACAGAAAAGTAGGAGAAGAAAAAAACAGTGTTATATCAGAAGTATCAAATGTCTGTCAGAAAGAGTTCCAACAAAAGAAATTAAGGTTATCAAATTCTATAGAGTCTACAATCATCATAATAAAGACATGTGTTATGGGCCCCTACATGTCAGAAACAGTGCTACCTGTGTAGATGAGGCAATACTCTAAATAAGAGGTATTATCATTCCCACTTCACAGAGAAGAAAACTGAAGTTAAAACAGCTTAAGTGGCCAAGCATGGTGGCTCACACTTGTAATTCTAGCACGCTGGGAAGCCTAGGCAGGAGGATTGGTTGAGGCCAGGAGTTTGAGACCAGCCTGAGAAAGAGTGAGACCCCCATATCTACCAAAAATAGGAAAAGTTTGCCAGACATGGTGGCACACAACTGTAGTTCCAGCTACTTGGGAGGCTGAGGCAGGAAGATCACTTGAGCCCAGGGGTTTGAGGCTGCAATGAGCTATGATCACACCACTGCACTCCAGCCTAGGCAACACAGAGAAAACTCATCTCAAAAAGAAAAAGCAAGCAAACAAAAAGAACAGCTTAAGCAACGTGACCCAGTCACTAGGGACAGAGTTGAGATTTGAACTGATTTCTTTCTGACTATAGTCTATCATCTTTTTATCATGCTTTGATTGATGCCTCTAAGAATGAGGGATTCAGCCAATATATCCCACACATCTTATGCACCTCCTCAGTGTCTGTCAGGGCCATCACCAGGCTCTAGGCTGCTTGCCCCTTCCACCCTGCAGCCACATGGTTTGCCACAACAGCCCACAAACTACACTGGGATTCCCACCGATGACCCTGCCGCGTGCAGTAGATGAGTTGCTTGCCCTGTGTATTATGTATCTACTACACTGAATACATCTATATCTACAACACTATCTACTGTTGCACAGTCAGTGGCTTTTTGTCTCACAGTTTCTGTGGGTTTGGAATCTGGGCTGTTTTCTTCAGCTTTGGGTCTCTCACCAAGCTGCAATTAATGTGTCAGTTGAGACTGCAGTCATATCAAGGCTCAACTGAAGACATGCGCAAGCTCACTCAGGTCATTATTGACAGGATTCTGTTCCTTGCACCTATTGTCCAGAGGCCTGTCTTGGTATCTTGCCATGTGGGTTTCTCCATAGGGTATCTCACAACATGGCAGGTGGCTTCATTAGAGAGGGCAAAGAAGTGTGTGTATCACAAGATGGAAGCCACAGTCTTTTATAACTTAGTCTTAGAAGGGACAGCCATTACTTTGGCAGCATTCTATTCATTAGAAGCATATCACTAGGACCAGCCCACACTCAAGGAGAAGGGATCACACAAAGACATGAGGAACAGGAGGTGGGGATCACTGTGAGCCATTTCAGAAGCTACCTACCCACCCACCCCCGCTGAATAGCTGAACTCTTTCCCTTGACTGTCTCTGCTGACCTTGAATTTCTGCCTTCTTCTACCATTTCCAGACTTCAAAGAACCACCACAAAGCAAGGCATAGGATCTCGCTTCCCCAGTGTCTTCTGAAAGAGCTGGATGATGTTCCCTGGAAGTGTGTAGTGGTTAATTCCAAGAGGCCAACTCTCACCAATGGAACACAAGAGAGAAGAGGATAACTTCCCTCTTCTTCCTCCCACCCATAGGAGAAACAGTTTCTCTGTTCTGCTACTACAGGGCAAATCAGTCACAGGTACATAGATCTGGGATCACTGACTGGCCCTGCACCTGCTCTGAGCCCCAACTCTGTCTCCCCACTCCCTTCCCACCTCCATCTGCCTCACCTCGGGCCAACACATTAACACTCCTTCAGCAGCTTCATTGACTCCCTGTCCTTGACATGGAAGGGGTGCTTTTGCAACTGGATACTGAGATAATGTCCAGGAAGTAAAATGCTTCCTTGATGAAGCAGCAAATGTCAGATGCTGCTCATCCTGCTTGGCACCTTCAGGGACTGTGAGATAGGCTTCCCTTTGCTAAGGTGAGTCTTGGAAAAATTCTGGCAGAGGGTGTTCTCTGTTGGGGGTGACCACCAGAGGTTCTAGCAGGCCCCACCCTGCCACACTGAGGACCCTGGGGTTCAGTATCTGTAAACACACCTGTAACTCATTCACAGCCCACTAGGGTGCCATGGCACGTCAAAAATAACAGGTGCCAGGGTTCCTTGGCACACCAACTACAGGTCACTGGGTTTGGTCCTCAGTTAGCTGGAGTTTCAGGAGTTCTGTGAGAGGACGGAGAATTAAGGACATGAGGTTGCTAGTCTTGATGCCCTAATATTCAATCATTGGAGAGAATTAGTACATGGATAGATGTATTCGTCAAGGTTTCCAGAGAAACAGAACCAATAGGATGTATATATATGTAGAGAGAGATTTATTTTAAGGAATTGGCTTATATGATTGTGGAGGCTTTGCAAGCCAAATGTGCATGGTAGGTGGCAGGCTGGAGACCCAGGGAAGAGTGGCAGTCTGAGTCCAGAGGCAGTCTGCTGGCAGAATTTCTGCCTCCTCAAGAGAGAGCACTCTTTGTTCTATTCAGGCCTTCAACTGCTTGGATGGACCCACTCACATGATGGAGGATAATCTGCTTTACTCAAAGTCCAACAATTTAATCTCATCCAAAAAACACCTTCACAGAAACATCCAGAATAAAATTTGACCAACTATCTAGGCACTGTGGCCCAGACAAGTTGAGCTATAAAATTAAACATCACAATAGAAAACTTTCAAATATTTCTTTGTGTTGAAAGCCCAGATCCACCATTATCTCCTTCAAATTGGCCCCAATTTACCTAATAGTTTCTCTCTTGTGTCTTAAGTCCCAAGATGGCTTAGAAGTATTTATTCTCTTGTGTTTCCTACTCCATACATATTGGGGAGGGTTTTTTTTTAATTTTTTATTTTTAATTATTATGAGTACATAATAGTTGTATATACTTATAGGGTACGTGTGATGTTTTGATATAGGCACACAATGTGTAACAATCAAATCAGGGTAATTGAGGTATCCATCACTTCAAGCATTTGTCATTTCTTTGTGTTGGGAACATTCCAATTCCACTCTTTAAGTTATTTTAAAGTGTACCATAAATTATTATTCACTATAGTCACTTTGTTGTGCTATCAAATACCACTCATTCTATCTAACTATATTTTTGCACCCATTAACCATTCTCACTTTATCCTGTCATCCCTTCCCAGCCTCTGGTAGCCATTATTCTACTGTCTCCATGAGACAATTATTTTAATATTTAGCTTCCACATATGAGTGAGAACACATGAGATTTGTCTTTCTGTGCTTGGCTTATTTTACTTAACATAATGTTCTCCAGTTCCATCCATGTTGTTGCATATGAGAGGATTTCATTCTTTTTTATGACTGAATAATATTCCATGTTTATATGTACCACATTTTCTTTATCCATTCATCCACTGATGGACACTTTGATTCCACGCACACTTTTGGGTCTATAGCTGTATATAGCCTTCTGGTAAGAACCCAGCCTTCTGATTTATAGAACTAAAATGAGAAAATATCTTCAAAAGTGCTGTGCTAAACTTCTCATTGGAAAGTCTGGAATGGTGTTGAAAGTTTAGGGATGTCACTCAGAAAATAAGATACATAATTTTCCTTCTTGTCTTGGTATTTAATGGAATAGGTGTTGTCATGTGACAGAGGGGACAAAACAGGAAGGAGACAGGGAATATATTATAATAGCAGAGTTTATAATATATTTGTGAAATTTTTCCTTTTTTACTCAGACTTGGGTCATTCAGTCCATACATTTCCTAAGAGTCAATGTGAACCAGATGTCATCTTCCCTGAGGCCATGGGCCTTAAAGTAACTTAGACACATCTGGGCATTTGTTAAAAATAGATTCCCATGTCCCTCCCAGATACCCTGACTCTCTAAGTGGGTCTGATAAGGGACATGGAATGTGTTTAACTGTTGAGTTGAGAAACTCTGTGGCAGTAAGAAACCTACAGAAAGGTAGGAAACAAATTGCCTCTGCCTTAGCATCAAGATTCACCTATGATGTCTTTAGCCCCATTCTTACTCTCTCTCTCTGACCACACCCATAGTACCTGTGATTCTGCAAGCCCTTTCCTCTCCTAGAATTTGAATTTGTCTTGACTAGACTTAAATCATCTGCTGCATCACTATTGTTTATTTGAATTCAAAGTTCTGTCCCATTGAGCATAGATTGTCCTGTGCTACCCACACATAAGAAAGACAAAGTCCTACTCATGGATTAGCCAAATGCTTGTTTCCCAGAGTCAGACCTAGGTCTTTTGACCACAGATCAAAACTACCAACAACTTCACAATCAGTCTGAACTGCTGATCTATCCAGACATTCCTGGGCATTGTCCAAATAAATTATCTAACTAGATTTTTGCTTTCCTTAAGCTTTGACTCAATCCTTAATGATTGGTGTTTTTTCCCAAATTTCTCTCTACTTAATGAGCATTGATTAGGTTCCTCTCCTTCCTCATCTTCCGGTGTTAAACATTATTTTGTTATTTTTCTTTTTACTCTTTCAATACTACCAATGACTTTAAGCCCTCCTGTGGCTGCTTTGAGCCTCACATCCTTTCCTTTCAGGAGCCCTATTTCTTCTATTCCATGTAATTCCAGTGGGGGCTGCCAACCATGGGACCTCCACACTCTCCCTGTAGGAAGAGGCTCAAGATTCAGGCTTGCCAGTCAGAGCCTCTCAATTTCCAGGTCTAAATGAATGGTTGATTGGTCCAGTGTAAGCACATATCTCATGCAAGACTAATCAGATTTGTCTTTGGTTTTGGTTTTTGAGAGACTCATATGAATGCAGAAACTGTAGCAAATATTTTAGAGTTATAAGGAAAATTTAGGCCTGAATATACTTAAGATCATCTTCCCTATCATTTGAAAAGATAACAGAGACATGAAGCCAACAGAAAAGATAGCTAAGGGATATAAAAAGAGAAACAGATGCTTGACAACATTTTTTAAGCATCTGGAGACAGCCATGCATGAAGCAGTAAATTCCAGACTTTTCACTTTTGTGAATCAATAAATTCTCTTCCTTTGCCTTAACTGGTTTGAGTTAGGTTTCTGTCACTTGCAAGGAAAAGAGTCCTGACCAATTCCTTCCTTCCTTCCTTCCTTCCTTCCTTCCTTCCTTCCTTCCTTCCTTCCTTCCTTCCTTCCTCCCTTCCCTTTCCTTTCCTTTCCTTAACCTCAACTAACTAAATAACTGTGACAAGACTCTCAATTAGTCAACATTTAATAGGGCTATTTTTTGAGTTATTTCAAACACTATGCTGCTTTCAAGTAATTTGTGGAGAAGTGTGGCCACACAAGCGTGCAAAATGACTGGCCAAGTCCCAATACAGAGTTAAAGCCACCTTGTGTTTGTCAACATTACCTGTCTTGTTCTTTCATGGTCAGGCTGCCATATACACACAAAACCAGTATATTATTGTCAGTGGCCTAAAACTTATCAGAAGACAAATAAAGTTGCTTCTTTCTTCACTGGCCCTTTTGGATCTGATTCTGTCTTTCTATTTTCACAGTCAGCTCTCAGTTGCTCTTCACCATGTGGTTCCTGATAACGTGTTAAACTTTGTTCACAAAGAGATTGCTCATTGTATTTAATCTCGGCTCCTCCACCTTCTCACTCATGCTATGGTCTGAATCTTGGTGTCCCCTCAAAGCTAATACACTGGAATTTAATACCCAACGTGATAGTGTGAAGTGGTGGGACCTTTAGGGGGTGATTAGAACGTTAGGGCTTTGCACTCGTCAGTGGGATTAGTGTCCTTATAGAACAGGCTTGAGGGAGCTTGTTTGCCCCTTCTACCATGTGAGGACATACAGAAGGTGCCGTCTACAAGGAACAGGACACCAAACATGCTGGCACCTTGACCTTGGAATTCCCAGCTGCTAGAACCATGAGCAAAAAAATTCTGTTGTTTAAATTTACCCAGTCTAGCCAGGAGTGGTGGCTCACACCTGTAATCCTAGTGACTCAAGAGGCTAAGGCGGGAGAATTGCTTGAGGCAAAGAGTTTGAGACCTGCCTGGGCAACATGCAGAGACCCCATCTCTAAAAATAAATAAATAAATCAAAGTAAAAATAAAATTACCTAGACTAAGGTATTTTACTATAGTAGCAGGAATGGACTGAGACACCCTACCGCTCAGTACTCCCTCCTCCTCCTCCTCCTCACCTGCCACCTCCACTCCCTCTCCTCACGTCTCTCGGTTGATCTTATTTTAAGCTGCTTTTTTTCAAGTCCATCTAATTCACTACGCTGTGTGGGGTCCACCCTGTGAGATTTTATTTTTTATATTTAAAAAGAAAATTATCATGTTAAAAAAACAGCGTTTTACAGCACAATTCCTGGGAAAAATTTTATGATTAAAATGAAAAGGGAAAAACTGTGTAGTTTCATATTTTAACTTGGTAAAAATGCTTTCTAGGTTTTATCTTTACAATTTTTCCAATTTCTTAGTTAAATAATGCACTGAATGCTTCCATATGACTGTGACTTCATTGTTGTGAACAAATAAACTGACCTCAATACAAGCCAAAAGAGATTGCTCAACTAAATTTGTAAATGTTGGATGAAAAAATATAATTAAACTCTAGCCAAGAAGAGTAGAGGCTGGCAATAAAAAAAAACAAAAAAACCAAAAAAAACCTCTGTGTACAGTTCTAGTCAAACAGAAATGCAGTTAATTTCTAAATCCTCTTTAACACACTTAAAAAATAGAAAAGTAGCAGCTTGCTACTCATAGAGTCAATCAACTGAAAGGCTTTTACACATTTAGAAGCCTATTGTATTTTAAGTGCACTCTGTCTGAACAGGTAGTTTATGCTGAACAGGCAGCCTTAAAAACTCTCAACAGAATTCTCACCAAAAAATAGCTAAGATATATAAACTACCCAATGTGTGTGAGTCAGCCAAACGCTGTGAAGTAAGGTATTTAGCAGGATACTGAGATCCTTATTTACAGTCTTCTTGTCACATTTGTCTTAACACAGCATTTTCCCCACAGAAACTAACTGAACTGCAAAGGCTAAATCTCACACCATGGCCAATTTACAAGATCAACAATATGACATGTAGATTGATCATCAGACAAATAATTTGACTTCATAGTCTATGCAATTCAAATTATCAAGGTTTACTTTACGAATTAAAGACTTATTTGAATTGATACGAGGGTATTTATAGTCTTTATTGTCTTTATTTATCCACTTAGTGTATATTAACTGGAAGTGCTACTCCAGACACTGTAGTGAATAGGAAAAATTCTGAATTCCAAAACAATCTTGCCCCAACAGTTCTGGATAAGAGACGGGACTATAATATTATTTCACAAAATTGGAAAGGAGGATTCCTGCTTCTCCATTGTATGCAGATCTTACCAACTGGAGTTAACATTAGTGCCTTGAAAAGAAAGTTTTATAAGTGGTCAGATTAGCCATTTTCTCACTTCCTTTATCACCAACCATTATTTGATCGGCTACTCTGAATAGAGCACTGTGCTACGTAGCATCAGGCAGTGAAGAGGGATAAGGCAGGTCCCTGTGTTTGAGATGTTTACAAACTAGTTGAGTAGTCACGCAGCATGCATGTTTTTGAATTTACCAACCCTGTAAATAAATACTGTAGAATTTCCAAGGCAAGAAGAATCTCCTGGAGCTTCATGAAGGAAATGAAACTTGTTCTGGACCCGGAAATATGCATGAGACTTACACAAACAGAAAAGAGGAATGCGCCTTCCAAAATAAGAGAAATGGCATAAACACAAGAATTGGGAATGCTCATGGCAAGTTCCTAGAACAATGAGATGACCGATTTAGCTAGAATGAAAGAGGGAGGGAATTTATTTAATACTGATTGTCTACTTTTTGCCAGCACTGAACTGGAAATTTGAAAGGCAATGGACAAGTAAAATAGTGCTCTTTCCCTCAGAGAACTATAATCTGGTAACAGGAGACAGGTACATAAACAAATCATCCTAAAATGTTGTATGTGTTTTGATAGTATGACATGTAGGGGATAGGGAAGACAAAGGAAGAAATGGTCAAATCTGCATGGATGAGTAAGGAAAGGCTTCTTAGAGAAAGTAATGATTGATGTGTGTCATAGAAAGTAAATTAGTATGACCATGTGTGCAAAGCCTGAGGTTGTTCTGAACTGCTATGGATGGATCTAACATGACATGTTTGATGGATTTATATTGTAAGTTTAAAGCTCTTACAACAAGAAAAATCCTACAACCCCTCTTAATAATCTGTTCCAGCAGCATTCAACAGCCTTTACTCTTACAAAGTTCTTTTTACTCACCATGTTAACTCCTCTCTTCTTATAAAACTCATCATAGAGTATTTTATAACTTCCAGTTTAGGTTTCCCAGGTTTATATTAACAGTCTCTGTATGGGATAACCAAAGGGGAAATATATGTTGCTTAAATCCCAATACAGACAACTTTAACTCTGTGACTCTGATGCAAAAGAAGACCCGATTCAGGCTCGGTGTTGGCAGTCCGTCTTTGTTTGGCTTCATCGGGTCTCTATGCTAATATGGAGAATAGCACTGCTTTGGGAAACAGGATTAACTAAATTCTGGGTGCTTAAAATATTCCTCAATCCAAATGCAAACACACCAGAGTGTTTATCCATCAGTTATTCCAAGGACTCTTCACAGGCTGTTTTATTTCCCACTTTAGTTTACTCTTTGTAATCCCTTCTCTTTAACATAATCAGAAACCTGATTAAGTGATAACAAATATTTTCTTTTCTGGTATATGGAATCTCTCTCTTTCTACTGGCAGAATACAAACATGCTCAACTCTCCTTCAATTTTAAGGTAATCTTGTTACCTAACAGTTAATCTCTTCTAATCTTCCTCTTAACAGACTTGGTGTATTTTTTTTTTTAATGCATGACCCATGAATGACCCATGAGTCTTCATCTTTCATAAGGCACTCACATTCCTAATTTTCATGTGCTCGGAAAAAGGATCTTCCCATACTTCCCAAAGCAAATGTCTTCTCCTTTGTTCACCTTACCATTTATGCATAGATCAATTCTACCAAATATGAAATTATATCATAGTGGAGCCATCAAGACAGAAGCTTCACTTTTCATCCTCCAGGCTATAATACAATTGCTGGTACAAAATAGTGCTGTCTAAATAGTTGTTGGTTCATTAAATTATAGAAATAAAATAATAGACTTACCTTGTGATATTTAATACTATTAAACTATGCAAATATTAAAAAACTTGGTTATTGTGTAAATTTCACATAGTCACTAACAATATAAACTATCTCTAATCTTTTAAGATTTTTTTTTTTAAAGTTACTTGAAAGAGAAAATATCCATTGAATTTTGCTTTTGGAGAACTAGGAACCCAGCAGAATGGAGGGGAGGAATCTTAACAAATTTGTGCATATGGAGGTGTCATTGATACAGTATCTCCTAATCTTAAATCTTCCTGGAGCTGTCTTTATTTTAAAATAACAAATTTGTTCAACAATTTTTTTTACTATTGGACCATCTGCCCATAATCAAAAAATATCAAGGAAGACACTCTTGGGCAGAGCTGCTTTCTTAAGTTCCGACATCCAGTAACCTGTACCCCCTGGTTCCAGAGACTGTAATATATAAAGGGTCCTCAGGGCAGCTTTATGCCCTGCCCGGTCCTTCATATCTCTAGAAACTAACTCCAGAAATGTCCTTTTCTTCCCAGTCTTTACAACTCCTCTACCATACTGCCTCTGTATCTCCTGCCTCAGGCTCATTTCATTATTTTCTCAGGAGTTATATATACTGGGCGATTTCGGTCCTGGGCTTCTGTCTCCTGGATTACTACCTAGCATTAGTTACACCTGCTCCCCAGGCTCTGACCTAGGAGCGCAATCTCAGATCTTGCCCTGGTTGAACTTACCTGTCGGAGTAGAAAGTGAATTTAGATTAGAGAAGAGGAACTCCGAACATAATGGATTCCTTCCAGAGCCAACCACCACCACCAATAACATATTTCCTGAGAATTTACTATTTGCAAGGCACAGTCCCATTCATTATCTAATCACCCTCTGAGGAAACTGATGAGGATGATGATGATGACAGTTATTTCCTTTTCATAAGCAACAGAAGACAGACTCAAAATGATGACGAGCAAGGTTGCTCAGCTGGCGAGTGTGGAAGACAAAGTTCAAACCCAGGTCTTCTGACCAGAAGTTCTGTGTTTTTCCCTACATTTCCTCTTGTCAGTGTTCATGTATTGTTGCTCTAGGGACCTAGGCATCTATTAATGCAGCATGGTATTTAATCTTTACTTCAGTAAATTCAAAGGAATATTATTTACTATAGAGCGAAAGTGAATATACTTTATCTCAAAACATCAGTTTATTGCCTTTTCACTTCTTACTATCAGGGGTCAGTGTGGCTAGTCTCTCTGAGTTTCTACTCCGAATTTCTTTTTTGACTCACTGTATCCTAACTCAGTTCATAATTATAAAAGCTGAGATAATTTTCTTCTAAAGCACTCTTCTTGTGAACCACGTATTTGCATACCTTAAGAAGGCTCCAAATCCCTCCATTCAGAGTTGTTAACATGCTCCTTTGTGAGTATGTGACCAGAGCAGGTCACTGAGCTGGACTGACAGAATATCAAGTTGAATAAAATACATTAGTGACTTTAAACAACTCACCACCTACTAAGGATATTCACAATTTAAATTAAAAAAT
This sequence comes from Indri indri, assembly GCA_004363605.1. Lineage (NCBI taxonomy): Eukaryota > Metazoa > Chordata > Mammalia > Primates > Indriidae > Indri > Indri indri. The sequence continues at coordinate 27,090 of RJWJ010002193.1, forward strand.
TAATTTGCAATTAGGAGAATTTCTACCATAACTTTCTTGGAAGAAATTAGATGGAGCTAGAGAAGAGGGACCTAGTTCACCTGCCAGAGTCACACAAATGGCCCATTTAATTAAGAAAACGTAACTCAGTATGGCTTCCATTGTCCTTGGATACAAGTACAACCAAATACTTGTTTGTTTGGTTTTGTTTTTATCTGTCTGAGTATTTAGCAAAACAGTCTTACCCCTCAGGTATGTCTCATAAGCTTTTTAGAGTATAACCATCCCTTGGTATCCCAGGGAATTCATGCCAGGATCCCCAAGGGTACCAAAAATCCATGGATGCTTAAGTCTCTGATATAAAATAGCCTAGTGTTTTCACATAACCTATGTACATCCTCCTGTATACTTTAAGTCATCTCTAGAGTACTTATAATACCTAATATAATGTAAATGCTATGTAAATAGTTGTTATACTATACACATTATTATTTTATTTATATTGTTTTTATTGGATTTTTAAAAATATTTTCAATCCACAATTGGTTGAATCTGCAGACATGGAACCTACAGATACAGAGGGCCAACTGTACTGCCATTTCAAGCCTCCTGGCTCTCACATAGTTATTTATTTATTTATTTATTTATTTATTTATTTAGTAGAGACAAAGTCTAACTATGTTGCCAGGCTGGTCTCAGACTCCTGGCCTCAAGCCATCCTCCTGCCTTGGCCTCGCAAAGTGCTGGGATTACAGGTGTGAGCCACTGTGCCTGGCCCCTTTCTCATATATTTAATTCCTTCTCCTTAAAATAGCCTTAAATCATTTTTCCTTTGGTTCACACCATGTGGCCTTGAGCACTAAAGTCAAGCATTACCTCTCTGAGCTCCCCCTTGTTGTCTGATTTAGATTCCCTCCACCTCACTGACATCGCTTCTGTGCATACTATAATCACACTGAACTAGGACCATGGATTTATTTTCTGCTTCCTCACTAGACTAGAAGCTTCTTGAAAACATGGGCCATGTTTTATTAATATTTTGATTCATTCAACATAGATGGATGGATAGATGAGAGATAGATAGATAAATCTTAGCCAAGTGTGCTGGCTCATGCCTGTAATGCCAGTACTTTGGGAGTCCACAGTGGGAGGATCTCTTGCAGCCAGGAGTTCGAGACAAGGCTGGGCAACATAATGAGAGTCTGTCTCTACAAAAAATAAGAAAAATTAGCCGGGCATGGTGGCAAACACCTGCTGTCTTAGCTTCTCAGGAAGCTGAGGCAGGAGGATCTATTGAACCCCAGAGTTTGAAGCTGCATTAAGCTATGATCATGCCACTGGGCAACAAAGTGAGGCCATCTGCTAAATAAATAAATAAATTCAATAATAAAAAAGAATGCAAATAAAAATACCGTGTAACAACAATTTACATTGTATTAGGTATTATAAGTGATCTAGAGGTGATTTAAAGTATACAGGAGGATGTGCATAGTTTATATGTAAGTACATACCATTTTATATAAAGGACTTGAATATTCTCAGATTTTCTTATCTGTGGAAGTCCTGAAAGAAACACCCAACAGATGCCGAGGGACGCCTGTGTTTCGTTACATTTTCCATTATCTTTGCTTTTGAGGTCATTTATTTCTGTTGTATCTATATGGTGTAAGTACTGTATACTGATGTGTTACTGTGCATCCCCTCCCAGCTCTGTGTTCAGCAATGTCATGTTGATGGCTTGAAATCAATCATGGTGAGAATATTTATACCTTGGAAATTGGCAAACACTACAAGTCAGGAAGTGATTTGCGCTAAAGTTAAAAATATTTCAGTTTAACAGATATAATTTGTACAGGGTGAGAAATTATTTAATAGTAGATCACATGTTGGATTTAATGGCAATAAGTTTAGTAGGAAAGGGTTAATGGATTGGATGTAACACAATTTGTTAAGTCGTGATTGAATTGCACCTATAGGTTGGGTATGGATACAACAGTTTGACAAAAATCAGTGAAAGCATTTGTGATAATCAATTGGCATATGAACTTTGCAATATGGAGTATCATGTATTTTATTATTTGTAAATTGCATGCTACATTTCCTTTTAAGCAGTAAAATTTATAACTTATGTACACATAGATTCACATTTCCTTTTTTCCAGAAAGTCAGTTGTCAAACATTTATCTGCACACCAAAGGTTGTGGAAGAAGTGTGACAGTTCACCTAAATCTGAAGATCTTATCAATAGTTTCCAAGACAACAAATAACAACAATATCTATATAACTCTTAGAAGAAGGTACATCTTCACGACCTTAAATTAGTCAACGGTTTCTTAGATATGACACCAAAACTATAAGCAACAAAATAAAAAAAATGGATGAACTCAACATTAAAATTAAACACTTTAGTGTTTCAAATGACTCTATCTAAGAAACTGAAAAGGCAACCCTCAAAATAAGTAGAAATATTTACAAATCACATATCTGATAAGGGATTGGTAACCAGAATAAAGAACACTTACCATTCAATAACAGAAAGACAAATAACCCACTTTTTAAATGGGCAATAAATCTGAATAAACATTTCTCCAAAGAAGATGTATAAATGGCCAATAAATACATGACAAGACTTAATATCATTAGCCATCAGAGAAATGCAAATCAAAACCGCAATGAGATACCACTTTACATCCAGTTGTTAAACATAGCCTTTGTTAAAATTAAATTAGATAATCAAAAAAACAGGTAATATCAAGTGTTGGCAAGAATTTGAAGAAATTAGAATCCGCATACACTGCTAGCGGGAATATAAAATGGCTCAGCCACTTTGGAAAATGGTCTGGCACTTCCTCAAAAGGTAAAATATAGAGTTACCATATAATGTAGCAATACCACTTCTAGGTATACATCCAAGAGAAATGAAAATATGGGCACACAAAAACTTGTACATGAATGACCTGTTATGAAATAACAGCATTAATTAAAATAGCTAAAAAGTGGAAACAACCAAATGTCCATCAATTGATCAATAGGTAAATAAAATGTGATATATCCATACCATGGAATATTATTCGGCAATTTAAAAAGTGAGGTTGGAACTATACATAGGATTCAGCTAAGGGAGACTAAATAGAAGCAACCGAAGAAATAAGAAAACGCAATCCTTGCAAGTCCCAGAAGCTCTAGTTTTTATTGGTCCCACTTTGCGTATAGGTAAACAGAAGCTCAAAGTGGTCTTGCTACAAAATGCCACAATAAGGTAATGTCAGGATCTAAATTCTGGATTATCTGGGTTTAATCCATGTTTTTTTACTACTGTAGGATTATAATTGAAGAAAAGATGAGCTGCTAAAAATTTGTATATTGTTGCTATTATCGTAATTACCTATTGTTTTGGCATAAAGTTTTCGGCCAGTAATTTCCCACAATAGTTACATTACAGAGTTAAATTTGTCCCACTTCTGAAGAATGCAAACAAAGCACATTTACCTCTATCAGCATCCCTACTCAAAATTCTTAATGTGGTTAAATTGAAGAACATCTTCAGACTCACAGGGCTGCCCAGCCAAGAGCAAGGTGTGTTTCAGAATCATGGAGACAGCTCTGGAATATAGGACTGAGGACAGTCCCAGGAAGAAAGCGCGGCTTGGTCTTGCTGCAGCCACATCTCCTCCTCTCCTTTGCTGTCCAGTCAGTCCTTTTTTCCACGTTTGGTTTCACCAGTATTTTTCCCACAGTCCTACCTTTCGCATTTTACCATTTTAAGCAGAGTAGTATACACAGATACAGCTTATGAACTGACTTTCATGTCTGGGATACAGGAGTATTTAAATTTAGGAAACGATTTTAACACAGCGATAATGGTTAACAATGGAAAAATTTTACTGGAAAAACTATATTTAACCTTTAAAACAACAAACATGTATACATTTAAGAACCAAAAAAAAAAAAAATCCAGAAATTCCTACTGACATCTCATTCATAAAGATTTTTCCATTCCTTCACAAGTTGAAAATTGAGAGCTTTCATGAAGTCCAGCACAGTATTCATTTTTAAATAAAGTGCTGACCTCTAGTGGCTAAATTGAATCAATTCAATACCTGAATCTGCTGAACAATCTTCATGGCACAAAGAGAGGTAGCTAGCCCAACATTATAAACTCCCCGATGTAATGCAATAGGTAAAATACAGTTCCACCTATGGAACATTTGTGCAGGAAAAGTCAATCCTGTATGTTATCTTGTCTCCAGGTCTAACAAGCAGTTAAGGGGAAATAAAAAAGGTAGATAAGTGTGTTAGCACTACTCTAGAATGTGGGAAATTGTACTGCACAAAAGATCCAATTGGTTTTGTTTCCTTTTTTGAAACAAATAAAGGACATGAAAAGTGGTGGGAAAGAGAATTGTTATAGATTAAAAGTGTTCTTGTTATAAATTAAAAGTATTTTAAGACATGTATAGATTAAAAATGTCCTATTAAGCTAATGCAATGTGTGTACCTTGTTTGGATATTGACTTGAACAAACAAAAAATTTTTAATTGTGAAAACTAGGGCAATGTAAACTCTGACTGGATATTATATAATATTATGGAATTATAATTCATGTTTAAGGTATGATATTGATAGGATTACTTTTTAAATATTATCTCTTAGAGATATATAGTGAAGTACTTATAATTGAAATTTTTAAAGTATTAGAGAAGATAATTACAAGTAGAGATAACTGCAGATGCCAAGGCCCTGAGGCAGAAATATGTTTGGTATTTTCAAGAACAAGAAAGAGGCAAGTGTGGAGTGAATAATTTCTACAGAGTAGAAATGAAATCGGAAAGGCAGCTGGGGTGTGGGATAATTAGGAGTTTGTAGGACTTGTAATGAGATAGGACCACATCAGAGTATTTTGAGCAGAGGAATGATGTTTAAAAGGTCATTGCAGCTTCTGTATAGAGAACTGTCTGTCGATAGACAACGCTGAAAACAGGACAACCAGTCAAAAATCTATTACGGTAATCGAGGATAGGGAAGACAGTAGCTTGAACCAGCATAGTAAAAAGTGGTCAAATTCTGGTTATATTTCACAAGTAGAGTTGACAGGATTCTCAGACAGCTAAATGTGAGACGTGAGAAAAGAGAGGAGTCACAGACGGCCATGGTTTTCTGCCCTGAGCTATCGGAAAGATGGAGTTGCCATTTGCTAAGACAGGAAAGTGGCGAGAGAAGGTTTAATGGAAGTGCAATCTCTACCATGTTAAATCTGAAACACTTATTAGATGTTCAAGAGATGTTGGATGAGTCTGGAATCCGGGGATGTAGTCTAGGCTGGACACGTAAATATAGGAGTTGTTAGACTCTGCCACTAACTTTTCTTTGTGTACCTTAACCTCTCAAATTTCCTCACGTTTTAGGTTGGATTACATGTAACTACATTTTTTGTAGGTCTAAAATGGTCAAATATCAGCAGCTTCATATGGTTCAAATATAAAACTGGAACAATTCCTACCCCATTTCACAAGATAGTTGAAATGCTCACATGAGAGTGACATGTGAGAATTTACATGGTAAATGTTTAAATGTTATAAAAGAGCTCATGTAGTGAGAAATTGGAAGAGGCATTTTTGTAACTCAGAATTCATTCTCATGCAAACCACACAACTGAAGACGATTTCAGATTATCTATATGGAATCTGTTTTAGGGAGGACCCATGACCAGGTACACGCATTCGGCAAATGTTTTGAGTGTTCACTATGTGCCAGCACAGAGCTCATTACCTGTTTGGGCAACTGCTTTTGGGCAATGCTGGGAAGACAAAGTCTTTTAAAACCTGCTTGTAAAAATAGCCCAGACTAGACTACTCTGATCCTGGATCAGTACTGCCGCTGCCTTACCTAGTTACAGCTTTATCCTCTACCTAGTCTGCCACCTGTAGGTAAGATTTATTGAGAGACACGGTCAGAATTGCCCCTACTTCCCAACAACTTTCAATCCAGAGCAAAGCTCCACTTCATTAGACCCTCCCCAAAATTACCCAGCCAAAGCCCAAATCCTGCAACAGGTTCTTTCTAACATCCTCTTGCTAAGCTGTCCCATGGGTCCGCATGGTGACAATTGTCCCTCACTGCAACAAGTAATAAACCCCATTTGTTCAAGTGGAGCTGTGTTCCTGGAGGTCTTTGCCTGAAGGACACAGACACATCTAATATACTATGTGTACTTGTTTATTTATCTCTGCCACCAGGACATATCTCTATGAGAGCATCAACATTTACCTGTTTGATACTAACGTTGCAGCAGTCAGAAGTGTACCTGGTATATTAAGGCTTTCAACAAATAGTTATTGAATAAATGAACTTTGAGGACCCAGACTGCAGTAAGCATTAGAGACATGTTAAAATAGCTAAATGGGTGGCCCTTAGACTGAGGTGGCTTTAACAGTCTGGGTTTCTATGTAAGCAAACTGAAACCTAACTCAAAATTTAAAAGAAAATGAAAAACGCTCAGCCAATCACAGATGGTCTTGAACTTCCCACTGGAATAGTCAAAATAAGGCAATTGCTCAAACTTTAACCAGTCGAGTGATCTCTTGACTCTGCTCTCACATTCACCCTATAAAAGTTTTCCCTTTAATCACATCCGGGGAGCCCCTAACCATTTCTGGGTTGGAGCTGCCAACCCAGAATCACCATCTGCTCAAATAAACTCTGAAATTTTAGTGTGCCAAAATTTATCTTTTAATAGATGCAAACATGAATCAGAGCAAGTCCTGGGGGTGCTAAGAGAGCAGGGACCCAACTTTACTAATGATGGTTCAATAAGCTTGCCTGAGACGAGGAAGGAAGAGGCAAGGACCGAATCAAATTCTGCATCGAGGACCGATGTGTTACTCTGCATTCAGTGCCTGCTTCATCATTCTTTTCTTTTGCTTTTTTCTTTATCAGGGTCATCCTTGGAAAAAGTCAGACACACTCTCCTGAAACCAGTGCTGGCTGAAGGAAACGGGTTTAGCCTGTGCCAATGAGAACCGCACATGCTATGGAATTTCAAGCCAAAGCTACCAAGCTTCCTTTTGACAGCCTCGCTGAGACAATAATTCAAGAATTAGTTACTCCTTAATTGAAATTTAGACCCCCTTCTTATTTGAAAAAAAAAAAAAGCTGAAAATATTATCACACATTACCGAACATTGGTTTTCAAACTCCAGGGTGCTTGAGACTCCCCTGAGGTGTTAGAAAAAGAGACTCTTTTTAATTGAAACAACATTTACTAAATTTATAATAAAATCAGTACATAGAGCTGAAAGTCTTAAGAGATCTAAATTTATAAATTCATAATCTTAATAAATTGAATATTCACTAAAACATCAGCAGTTCCAAATATTTTTTCATGCCCCAAATTTTACCTCGTCAAAACAATTAGCAATGCAGTGACATTTCTTAGGATTCTTTGCAAGTACTTTGCCTTTACAAAGGTTCTCTTGCCTTTACCACGAATCCACCTTCTCCTTTTCCTTGGTTTTAACTATTATCTTTCTGCCTATTATTAATAAATTAATAATTTTGGTTTAGGGAATTTCATTTAAATTTGGTGAGTTTCCAGACCTGATAGGGGCTGTGTTGATTCATTCACAAATTGTCCCTGGTAGGCTGTACCCAAGTGGCCAAAACATCATTAAGCAATATTGTTCACTCATTACCCTCTGACTTCAATGATGCTTGTTTTAGGCTAATTTAAAGATGGTATACAGGATCTGAATCTCTAAAAGAACATTACTTGTTCAAAGAAAATTCTTAGTACAGTACTGACTATATTCCATTTGGTGCCACAAGATGTGACTTATATACAAGCAAACTCTCAATGCATAATAGAAAGAAATTTCATTTGTTTCAGCATTTTTGAGCCCTTAATTTGTGAGGACACCTGGTTATGCATTCTGGATGATAAAAATAAGAACAAAAGACAAAAGTCTTAAAATCTCACAGAGAAGCAGATGGGTGCACAAGTAGCTAAATAAAATGCACAGTGCATTCAATGCAATGCCAGAAATACATACTGTCTAAGCAAAAATTTCCCTGGACAAAGTTAAACAGCAAGAAAGACTTCATTTAAGCTTACTGCAACAGGTGAGAGCAACCAGAATATAGTGCAAACTGAACTCCACTGCAACAATTTGGGGGTGAAGTTGGGTTTTTTGAGGTTCTTTACTATTTTGTGATATTACAGTAAAATATACATAAAATAAAATTTACCATTATAATCTTTTTTTTTTTTTTTGAGACAGAGTTTTGTTTGGTGGCCCTGGGTAGAGTACAGTGGTAACGTTATAGCTCACTGCAACCTCAAACTCCTGGGCTCAAGTGATCCTCCTGACTCAGTCTCCCGAGTATCTGGGACTACAGATGTTTGCAATCACACCCAGCTAATTTTTCTATTTTTTTTTTGTAGAGAAATGGTCTCACTCTTGCTCATGGTAGTCTTGAACTCCTGACCTCCCACCTCAGCCTCTCTACGTTGAACTTTCTGAAGAACAACCATGTTGTTTTCCACAGCAGCTACACCATTTTATATTCCCACGAGCAATGTACAAATACCTAGATTTCTCCACATCCTTGATAACACAAGCTATTTTCTGTTCTTCTGATAATAGCCATCCCAATGAGTGTGAAGTGGTATTTCATTGTAGCTTTGATTTGCACTTCCCTATTGATTAGTGATGTTGAACACATTTTCATGTGTTTATTGGCCATTTGTACACCTGCTTTGGAGAAATGTTTATTCAAGCCCTTTGCCCATTTTTGAATTGGGTTGTTTAGATTTTTTGTTGTTGAGCTGAATTTCTTTATACATCTTTATATACATATATATCAGATATATGATTTGCAAACATTTTCTCCCATTACGTTGGTTGCCTTTTCACCCTCCAGACATACAGCTGATAAGTCACCAGAATGTAAAAGGAGTTATCGTGGAAGAAGACTCGGGTCTGGAAACATGGATGGAATCAGACCATGGAGGACCTTAATGTTATGTTAGGGATGCAAACTTTATTTTGTGGACACTGGGGGCTCAAAAAAAAATTTAACAGAGGGGATACAACTCGATATGGGTACTGGAGTTGTGGAAAGCAGCCTGCAAGGGGGGTGGTGTCAGACAGGAGAGAAGGCTTTGCCTTCCCATTGCCACTGTTGTGGCTGGCACACCTGACAGAACAGCAGTCTGTAAACCGGCAGGTAGGGCCTCCTCAAATACTGGTGCAACCACCCTCTCAGTGCACTCATGCCTCCCCCATCTTGGGAGGAGCAGCTTGAGCCAGAAAAGAAGGTGTGACAGCGGTAGCTATGGCACAAAGAGGCAAACATTAGGGAACAGGGAGAACGTGACACTCACAAGAAAATAATTTTCACTCGGAGCAGAACTGGACAACCAAGCCTTCACCTCTAAAATTGAAGACACACCGATGTGGGAGGAGCCCAGGGCAACAACCCTGACAGCAACCACAGAACTGCAGGGAGTAATTTACATCACAAGTGCCCAACACCGCTAGACCTGGGTGTGTCTCCAGACCGCCACTGTTGGTCAAAAAGGATGTGAAAAGTTGTTCAACGTCACTAGCCATTAGGGAAGGTAAATCAAATCATAATGAAATCTCCCTTTATACCCTTTGGGATGGCTATTACCAAAAGAATAGAAAATAAGTGTTGGTGAGGATGTGGAGAAATCAGAATTACTCTACAATGCTGTTGGTATGTAAATGGTTAAGCTGCTGTAGGAAACAGTTTATGGGTTCCTCAAATATTTAAACATAGAATTACCATAAGACCCAGAAATTCCACTCCTCTGAATATACCCAGAAGAATTGAAAACAGGGAGTCAAACAAATACTTGTACACAAATGTATATAGGAGCACTCTTCACAATAGCCTGAAGGTGAAAACAATACAAATGTCCAAAAATGGATGGATGGGTAAAATTACGGCATCTACATACAGTGCAGTAATAGCCATAAACAGGAATGAAGTACTGATACATGTTACAAGGTATACAAGGTGAACGTGTAAAACATCATGCTAAGTGAAAGAAGACAGACACAAAAGGTCACATATTCCACTTATATGAAATATCCAGAAGAGGTAAATCCATAGAGTCTGAAAGCTGATTGATATTTGCCAAGGGCTGAGAGAGGGAGGAATGGGAATAAATGCTTAATGGGTTCAGGTTTTATTTTGGGGTGATTAAAACGTCTTGTTTTGGAACTAGCTAGAGGTGATGGTTGCACAACATTGTGAATTTATTAAATGCCATCAAACCGTACACTTTAAAACGGTTCATTGGATGTTCTGTGAATTTCACCTCAATTAAAAAAAATTATTCTTCGACAATCAAATTTGTTCGAAGGTGAAGAACTACAAATAGACCTTACAAAGTGTGTTGGTAATGTAGTTGCTTAATTTTTAGAACCTTTTTCTGGGGTGATTTAAAAAAAAAAAAAACATTCAACTCATTGGCACTTGATGTTCGAAGAAGGCTGCACAGACTGGAACGATAAACGTAGATTTGGATGAGCCTGGGCATCATTTGGATGAGCTGGGCAAGAAGCAAAGCTAGTTCTCAGTTTCTTTCGCTCTAGAAATTCGACAGGGTCGTCTTCCCTGCAAATAACACCTACACCCACCCGCCCACTTTGCAGACACGGGCGCCGAGCCTGAGCATAAGCTTGTGGGACCCGCCTCGCGCCCAAACCTCAGTCTCCGTGGGCCTCGCGGGAATAGTCCCGGGACATTACGACCCCCAGCGTTTGAGCCTTCCGGCCGCGGCCCCGCCCTCCTATCGCCACCCCTTCCGCCCGCCGGCCCCGCCTCGCGGCCCAGCTGTAGTGGGAAGCGCAGCCGCCGGAAGAGGCGGTTGGCCGGGCTGCGGCACCGAGCCGCCGAAGGGGCGGGTTGGCGTTGCGGCCGAGCCGGTGGCAGTCTTGAGGCCTAGAGCGGCGGCGGCCTGCACAGGTGGGCGGTGGCTGGTGGGTGGGACGAGTCCGCGGCGGGCAGGCGGACGGGTTAGGCGCGCGAGATCTGGCCGGGGTCAGAGGTGAGCGGGCCGCGTTCCGGAGTCCGCAGGAGGAACGATGTCCGCAGAGACGTTGGGCCCGGGCGGGGATTGAGCCAGCCACCCTCCTGGCGGTTGGTTCCATTGCCTTTCGCAGTGCTGCTAAGCCGCGCTTTTAATTTTAGTTTGATTTTTGGGTTCCAGATACAGGTGTTCTCGGAAACTCGCAAGAATTTTGCGTAGCGCTTCTGCGGAGGCGTTTTCTTGGTGTCCATATTGAATAAAGGCTGGTCGCTCCACTGTGGAGTTGGCGGCGTTTTACAGGTAAAGCCTAAGTTGTTACAAAAGCTCATGTAGTTAAAAGACTCAGATCGATCAGAGAAATCAATACAGTTGATAGTGACATTTAGAATTATATCAATTACTGATCTTCGCCGAGGTTACCGGGCGTTCAGAAATGAGGTTGGAAAATCGCTGCCCCCGGAAGCCATCTCCCTTCACCACCGCGTAGTGGGGGGCTGCGTCTTCCGGAGTACAGCCCATAAGAATCCCACTAGGACTCGAAATATAAAGTGATTTGCAAGGTTTTCAGAGTTAGATTGAGTACAGAGTACTATATAGTTAGATCAAAATTAAGAAAAATTTATATTAGTGTCTGAGCAGAATCAAGTCATTATTTTAAACGTTTTTTAAAAATCTAAAAACGGTTTCTGGTTTGGTCTGAAGGTTGTAATATTAGAACGTTAAATTAGATATTGAGGGAGTTTTGAATTCAGGTGTAGGTCTGTGATCTTGGGAAAGTGACTCGTTCTCAATACCTTATTCTGTAAAATGGAGTCGATCGTAATGATTGTAGTGATTTCCTCACAGGTTCTAGTAAATTCTGGTACAGAGTGTTTGTTTTGTAAGGGGTATACAAAGTTAAGTTTTTGTCTGAAGTACTTAAATAATTTAAATAATTTAATAAACCCCGTCCCCAATTTAGTGACAAGAAATCTTAGATTCATCACATTTTGCAAGTATGTAGTGGATCTTTAGATTCAGTGGTTAAATTTTTCATCTTAACTTAAATTCAACTTAAACCTCCTATGAACTCTGAAGAGCACAGTTAATGTCTTATTCATTTTTTAAATGATTGTTACTATTAATAGCACTTGTATGGCACCTAGGATGTATTAGGAGCTTAGCCCATTTGTTTTAGTTTTCTTTCTTTCTTTTTTTTTTTTTAACCTGAACTGGCAAAAACCTAAGCTTTGGGTTTCACTAAAAACAAAGCAAGAGTTTTACATGGAAAATCTTATTTTCTGTCATCAGAGGTTATGCTTTATTTAGCTCGCATGTATAGACACACAGCGGTGGTTACATGGAGTTAGGTAAAAGAAATAGATTAAAAATAAACTTTATTTACCATCACTCTGAGAGCAAATGTTATGTACCATCTCTGTGCTGGGCAGAGAGGATACAGCAGTGCACTTCAAACACTGGCAGTACCTTTGATCCATCTGGGGTGGCCCCCAGAATGCTGATGATCACTGTGCCCCACTGCAGACCAGTTAATCAGAATCTCTGGGGGGCGGGCATGGGCATTCCACTATTTAAAGCTTCTCAGGTTACTCTCTCACACAGCCAGGGTGAGAACCCCTGTGTTACCAGAATGAGGGTCTTCGTAAGTGTCTAGTTTGCTTGAGGAGGGAAAGGGCTAGAGGGATTGGAGCTGCATCTGGAAAATGTAGCCTGGGGAATTTGGGGGAATATCAGTAGAGGATTTTTTTTATCAGCAGCGTGAATGAAATCTATGCGAAGTGAAGTGTAAAGTGATCAAGGCCAGTGGGCAGGCTAATTTGAATGATACAGAGGAAAACTAAGAACGGCAATAGTGGTGATAGAGAAGAGATTAAAAAGCATTTATTATTTTTCTTCAGGGATGTTAAATATCTTTGAAGAAAGTGACTAATGATTTTAACTTGCAAATTGTATTTTGTCCTACCTAGTTAAAACCTTTTTTCAGCAATGAGTGGATAGGTAGTGTTACATGAATTTTATTGTTGCACATTATTAAAAACTGTGTTAAAAATATGTGTGCCTAAAGTAATTTTCCTTGTTAATTACTAAATACATCATTTCATTTCTTTCTCTTAATAGCCTTATATTAATACTGGGTTTTTGTTGTTTTTGCTTTTACAGTATTATAAGATCGATACTAAGGACATGGTTTTCACCTCACTTCATCAGCACACTTAATTTTTTTCTTCTTTTTGGACTCCTTATTTTATGCCATAATGGTAAGCTACACTTCAGTAGTTCAAATTTGTGTTTTAGAATGTTCTCTTCCTTCATCATCATAAAAATATTTGTATTATATATACAGAAATTTTCTTGAAAGCTGTGCAAATTATCCTAATTGGGAAATTTACTTAGCAATCGTGTACATAATCTTCTCCGTAAAATATGTGGCTCCTCTCTCAGTTCAATCTTACAATTATTACATCCAAGTTACACAGATAATCCATGTGCTTATATTTACGAAGTATTAAAAATACTTGTCTACCATATTCCAAATAATTGGCAAAGAGAATGAGTATAAATACAAATAGTTTTTTGGGGGGGCGGGGTAGTCATAGGTTTCTCATATTTTAAAGTTCCTCTTTATTTAGATTTTTAAAAAATTTTTTAAAAAATGTAACCTGCTTACTACGTGTAACATGTTTTAAGCAGCGTCAGTGCTAGCCTTCTAATGACACATTTCTGTTCACTGACTTATGGTCACTAAACATACTTAGGAGCAGGCATTTGAGTTTTGCAGTTAAAAAATCAAAGGCCCTGGTGAGGTGCAGAAACACTTAAAAATGTTTTAAAGAAGATGCATTTGACAGAGAATTAATGAACACTGACCACCATGTTATTCATTCATTCAGATAAACCCCAGTTCTGTGACACAAACCTTGGAAAACATTTAAATATCTTCCTTCTCTCCTTGGGATCTTGCCTATCTACCTGTGCCCTATTAGAGAAAAGTGGAACTGGCACAGTGGGGTTCTGACCTCACCTTATATTTTACATCTATATTACTTAATCATTTCCATCTTAAGTATTTGAAAGAGGCAGTGAATCAGTGATGCTTACGTATACATATGCAGGTATATCTGAGTAGACCTTTTAAAGTTTTGATTTCAGAAGATGAGATAATTTACATGAGATGACTATTTAAAATGGTGCAAGAGTATATGTTTGATTGTATTTATTATAATTTTTTCATATAAACATACTTTGAGGTTTCATGGCCAAAATTTGAAAGAACCTTATGTGTTTGTCAAGATTATATATCCAGAGTTAATGTTTTCATGCTGAAAAGGGTTATGTTCAGGAATCTTATCTTGCATTCTGATAACCATTTTCATTAGGAATCTGTTCCTTTAAGATTTTTTAATAAAGTAAGCTGTTATGGATTTATTTTAACTGAACCTTTTGAAATGATGGCAAATTTCAGACTTCACTTACTACATTTAGATGTTTGATAATGTGGGTTGCTTTTGATTACAGTCTAACAAGGCCAGCTTTTCTTGAATGCAGGCAAAATGGAAGAAAATTAAATTAAAAAATAATAAAAAGGCCAGTTATTTTTGTAATCATACAAATTTTTAATCCTTAGGACTGGGGTGGCAGGATCACATAAAACTTCCCATGATTTACAAAAGGTGACAATATTTGTTCTTCCCCCTACCCTTCTGGGTTTTGGTGGGTGCTAGGAGTGTTTACCACATGAAGCTTGGTAGGTTGAATTGTTAGAATCTGGAAAATAAAACAGAAGAATTTAGGTCTTTGTAAAAAAAAATTAAATTTCTGTGCCCTGAATGAAATTTTAAAATGACTATCATTGTTAATGAAAAATACTATAACTCTACATGGTACACAAAACCAAAAACTAGAAAGAGAAACCACTTGTGTTGTATTTGTTTAACTTTGTTTAGAACCTAATACTTTTTATTTGTTTGTGCCTTTAGAAAAGAAGGCTTTATAAATGAGGAAGACATAGCCTACCATCTTCATATTTCTCCCTCCTGCCTTAAAATAAGGCTAAGAAATAAATGGTTAGGGATCTAGTAGTTCTCAAACCTTACATGTAGTAATATTATATTTAAACAATTCTAAGATGCATTTTCTTTTAATATTACCAAATTGGTCATGAATCTACAATGAATATCTTACGATTATAATTGACATCATGTTTTTTTCTTAAGGTTACCTTAAATAATGATGCATGCTTATAATTGATGGCATCTTAAATTCATTGAAACATGGTAATGATATAGCCATCATTTATTGCATTCCTACAGAGACTTTATATTAAAGGTTCTTTGCATTAATGTTTTATGAATTTCTAGTGTTGAAGTTAGAGACCAGCACAGCCACTCCAAATTTTCAGGATTTCTAGCAGATTAGGAGAGTTTAGTCTTTGCTTCACTTTGATTGCATAGTTATGACAGTATATTTTCTTAAATGGTGCTCTTAGAATATTGAAGAAATTAAAGTTTTTAAAGTGGTGATAACAACCACATCTAGCTCTCCCCTGTATCATTATCACAGACACTGACCAGAGATACCATGTGAGCATTTCTTATCTAGTTTGTTGTTCAGGTGCCCAAGACGGCCGTTATTTTTTCTGTGTTACATATGTTGATCATATAATGGGGGTGGAGGAGAGAAAAGAAAATACATTAGACCTGTTTTAGAAAATGAAACACATTTAAACACTTAATTACAAATGTTAAATGTATATTAAATTATTTTTATGAAAATAACTAATATTACCAAATACACTATTTACTTTTTACAGCAACAAGCTTTAGAACTAGCTTTGGATCGTGCAGAGGTGAGGCGTGACTAAGTTACATATTGAAATAGTATTGTCTTTAATTGGCAAAAACTCAGTTTTAAGAGATTTTTGTATGTGATTTTCAAAGGAGTATATTAATATTCTTTTAGGACAAGTATGCAAATAATTTTGCTGTAAATATGTAAAAATACCAGGTGATGTTTGGGTCATCTGTTACTTGGAATCCATGGATAATAATGCTACGGAATCAAAATTACTTGAACAAGGACATAGAATTTCTAAAATTATGTTTTCCTGTTTTGACAAGTTTTCTAATTACTCAATTAAAGGAGAAAATAGCTAAAAAAAAAAAAAAAAAATTAGAGTCCTTGCAGTTAGATATACAATTTTTCATACATTAAGCATATTCTGAAAAATCATAAAGCATATTGAGAATATTTCTGACCTGTGAAATCACGGTTGTAAAACTTACGATTTTGCTTATAACAGTGAAATACTGTGCTAAATTTTAGTGCAGTTTAAATTTCACTTGTTTGTAACATATACTTAGAAGTTGTTTTTCCTACAAGGTATAATTTAACATGAGTCAGAGACTTGAGTGAATAGCCTTTTTAGCCTTACATATATTTTAGATATACTCAGTACAGTTGCTTATGCAGAAAAGCAAAAGGCAAGCTGTTTTTATAAACTTTTCTTTTTTAGTATGTCATTGAAAGTGCCCGACAGAGACCTCCTAAAAGGAAATACCTATCAAGTGGAAGGTATGAATATTTAATTAATTGATGACATCTTAGATTAATTGAAATATGATGATCACCATTTATTGCATTCCTACCAGGCACTGAGCTAGAAATGTTATAGGTTCTTTGCATATATTAGGAATTTCTACGTTGACATTAAGCTACCATAAGTAATCCCACCCCAACTTTTGAGAAATTAGGGAAAATATGTAAAAAGTTAGGAAAAAACTAAAACAGCATTTATATCATATGATTACTATGTTAACATTATTTTGTATAATTGTTTTATTAAATTTTTTTTTTAGAAAATCTGTGTTTCAAAAACTTTATGACTTATATATTGAAGAATGTGAAAAAGAGCCTGAGGTTAAGGTAAATATAAATTTTTTATGGTATTGTGGCTTTTGAAATGTAGAAGAGAGAAATTTAAGGAGTTATATATTAAGCATTTAATGATTTATATTTGTGTGAGTCAGCTAACATCTTTTGTAACCAGACTCTAATTAGTTCTGCAGCTAACCCAGAGCCCTGGCTAAACTGGCACCAAACAGATCATCTTCTGAGGTAGGAGTGAAGGAACAGTGTTTACCGAATGACAGAATATCTCACCGGGAAGTCATAAGCAAAGTCACAGATACATATTATCTTTTGTTTCTGCTTCCCCTTGAGAAGTGATCTGTAAACTTAAGACAGGAGAAAAGTAAGCTATGTCCTCATGGTGATTTGCACTGGAAAGTCAAACCAATTACAGGACATGTAGGAAATTCAAGTGTGGTAATAAAAGGTGAATTTGGTCATAAAATGAATTCATAGCTAGTTTAATTCATTTTTATTTAGCATAAAGATATGAGCAGTAGAAATGTAGCAGAAATTGATCTCTTGATATCTTTTGAACCCTCATGTTAGAAGGGCCTTAGAGGTCTCCATAAGCTCTGTTGTCTGTCTTTAATTTAGAAATGAGCACCGTCTTAGCATTTAAGCAAAAAATGGTGGAATTCCAGTAATGTCTAACCTTTGAAATCTTTACATTAGGAAAAAAATAATCGTTACACTTATAAATAAATCTTACAATATGTTTTCCATAAGTTTTATTGAAGTATATTTGACATACAAAAATTTCACACGCATTTAATATATTTTTTTTAAGTTTTGACATGAATAATAGTATACACCCTGTGAAACTGTCTCCACAATCAATATAATGTACATATCTTTCACCTCAGAAACAGAATTAAGATAGGAGAGATACATGCATACATAAGGATTCTCTATCAGGGTTAGTAAGCCACTGTCCAGCAGCCAAATCTGGCCCACTGCATGTTTTTGTAAATGAATTTTCATTGGATTGCACCACACATGTTGGTTTATATATTATCTATGGCTGCTTGTGAAGTCCAAAGTCAGAGTTGAATAGTTGCAGCACAGACTATATGGCCCAAAAGCTTAAAATACTATCTGGCCCTTTAAAAAAGAAATTTTCCTACCTCTAGTCTAAATGGATCAACTCAGTGGTGGCCAGCTTGTTTACTTGAAGAGGTACACATACTGTCAGAATTTATCTAATTCTGTCTTAAGTCAAATTATGAGAGTTTTCTCTCTTTTAGTCTCTTCTTTACTATTTTTTTTTAAATTTAACATCAACATGGTTAAGAGTTGTTTGCCCTTTTTTTTCATTGTCAAACTGCTTATTATAATTCTATGGTAATGATAGATCAAGAATTTATAATTCCCCTCTGCATATGGCTGTATATATGATATATGTTTAATATATTTTAATATGTATTTATAAGTATTGAAAATAGATTTTTTTTGAGATCCTGCAAAAATAAATATTCTGTTGACTCAGATATCTTTCCTAAATCAAATGTGATGAAAGTATTTGTTATATCTATAAGTGGATTTTATTTTAAATCAGGCATTTTTAAAATCATGAATTTTGATATATGTCCGTTTGCTGATTTTTTTAAACAAAATGTTTTCTAATGAGCTGTTAAATTGAATTTGCGGAAAATTGTCTTAATTGCTTACTTCGTCTTACCAATTAGATACTTTAAGTTCAGCATTTCACTTTAGAGCTGTTGAACTTATTTGTGTCTTATTTATGCTATAAAATATTTAAGAAATGTGTGATTATTACCATACCACCAAAGGATGCTCTAAATTTTTCATTTATATTAGGCTTATACTTAATAGAAATTAATTATATACATCTATGTTTTATATATTCACATCAAGTGGTTTTATATTTTGCTTATTATATTTTAATTTTTTACTTATGTATTCAAAAGTACATACTTTAAGTATTTTTATTTTATAGATCACCAATTCTTTTACAAGAATTAATTTGCATAAAATGTAGTAGATTAAAATTAAGTTTATATAGCTGTCTCATACATAGTGGCTATAGTTTTGTGAACCTTCCCATATATTCAGGAATATAATGTAGGTGGAGCACCAAAACGTTAATTCAGGTCTGATTTTGTTAAATCATAGAGTTATTTGTTAAGGTTATACTGGATTATTTTCATGAGCTCTGACTCTTTTTAAAGCAGAAATTAAGAAGAAATGTGAACTTGTTAGAGAAGCTTGTTATGCAAGAGAATTTGTCATGTTTAGTGGTCAATCTGTACCCAGGAAATGAGGGATATTCTCTGATGCTCAGGGGAAAAAATGGATCAGGTAAGACCCTCCAAAATATAGCTGTCACAGAATACCTCTGCCAGGCAGGATGTTCTGTTTTTTAAAAGTAGTTTTTTAGCCCGTTAAACTGTTTGTCCTGACTTGGCAGTAAAAGCAGATATTGATCCCAGATTTTCCTCTTTGTGTTGTATTTTATTAGAATACTAGAAATTATCTCTAATATGGTTATCCTTCCTGAACATGCATTTGAAAAGTATTCTAATTGATATGTCTTTGAAGTTAAATTATGAAAGGTATAACTTTTAAATAGTTGTTAAAATTTCCTTTCATTCTGTTGCTGTTCATTTTTTAAGATAGTATAAGGTGTTTTAAGGTATGTTTTCCCTTCTGCATTTTAAATATACTCTGAGGTAGGAGTATATTTAAGTCTCAAATATTAAGTATATTTGAGTCTGAAACCTTCAAAATTAAGCACACTCACTGCCTTTTGAGTAACTTTTGTATATTAAAAGTATTTCTATTAATGTTAATAGAGTCTTAAAATATACTCAGATTTTACTAAAGAGGCATCTAAAACTTTGATATAATATGAATTCTACAAGGAACTCACTTAGTTAAGAACTTTTTCTTATGTTGATAATTAATTGTAAAGTGTTAACACCAAGAGAATTTTGTTCTAAAAGCGACCATTTTTCAGATGAGCTACTAAATTATCACTCTGATTTCCAGATTAATCAGTCTTCAACAAACCTTTAGTTATTTGATACTGGAATTTTATTATATCATATTCTGATTATTTTGCTTCTGGTTGTGACTTGGATTGTGATGTTATGCCACATGTTTTTCTATAATATATTAGGATTTTTTTCACTCTCTTATTTACAATTTTATACGTTTAAGTCATTTAGCAATATGTGATTCATTTGTAAGACCTAGATGAAGAAGGACATTAGGAGAGCCTTTTGATTTTAATATATTTTTTATGAAGAGTCATATAAATTATACAACTAAGCTTTTCAGTTAGTCTTATCTTTTTTTGGACTTTATGTTTTAAAATTAAGATTCTGAGACCATTCGACTGCCTTACGAAGAAGGGGAATTGCTTGAATACTTGGATGCAGAAGAATTACCTCCTATTTTGGTTGATCTCCTAGAAAAATCTCAGGTACAAAATTTTTCTCTTTAAAATGTCTTTACATTTGTTATATGTATATGATATATATACATATATGTCATGTTTATATGTGTATACATATTTATCTTATATAAATGGCTATATGGTGTTTTGTGCTAGATGGTATTTAATCTTTATCAGTGTTTCCAATAGTGTTTAGAATCATGAAATGAGACATTATAAATAGCTTTATGGAAATTGGTTTATTGTGGGATATTTAACCTTTAGGCTATACTGAGATGTATAGACTTAGTTCTTCTAAAATTGCTGTAGCAAGTAGCTCAATTGGAAATCTCCCTGTAGTTACAATCAAGAAATTATGAAAAAAACTACTTTGAATATTTGTGAAGTTTTTCACTTGGGGACCAGAGACTGAAGAGATCTGTGCATCTCTTCATAGCCAGCCTAGGTAATCACTCTCTTGCCCTGCTCTCTTTCTTTCCTATTGCCTTGGCTTAACCCCAGTCTTACTGTATACTTCACTGAGGAAAAAGAAGCCATTAAATGAGAACTCCTGTTTCTTCCTAACACCAGTCAACTATTATCCCTACATCTTTCCACACTTTCTTCCTGTCTTCCTGTTAAAATGGATGAAGTATGGTGTTCCAAAGTTATCTATCCGCTCCACTTGTTTTCTGGGTCCTCACCTTCCTTTTCAAGGTCTTGCAACTATAACTTCCCTCTCTTTTATTTTTTCTTCGCTAGTAGATACATAATGCAAGCATACTGTATTACAGGTTGAGCATCCCAAATCTGAATATTCGAAACCCACGTGCTCTAAAATCAAAACTTTTTGAGCAGCCACATGACACTTAAATGCTTATGGTAACATTTTGGATTTCGGATTTTTGGATTAGGGATGCTTAACCTAAGTATGCAAGTATTCCAAAATCCAAAACACTTTTTGTTCCAAGCATTTCAGATGAGACATACTCAAGCTGTATCTCCCAACTTTTAAAAAAAATCCTCCCTTGACCCCATATCCTTCTCCAGCTACTGCTGTATAGTTCTGTTCCTCTTGACAGCAAAACTACTCAGAGTTGTCTATAATTATCATTTCATATTTTTCACATCCCATTCTTTTCTCTACCCACTTAATTTGGCATCATGGCATCATTTTACAGAGGCTGCTTTTGTCAAAGTTACCAGTGATCTTCATGGCACCAAATCCATTGCTCACTTTTCTGTTCTCTTCTTAATTTGTCTCTTAGCAAAGTTCAATGCAAATAACTACCCCCTCGAAATGTCCTTCTTCTGGCTTCTAAAACATCACATTCCAAATTTTCTTATTCCTTCTCTAATCATTCAGTTTTCTTTGCTATCATTTCTGTTCCATCCATAAATATGTACGAGTTTCAGGACTCAGTCTTAGGTTCTTTCTTCATCTTTAGTAATACTCTCTTCCTGAATGATCTCAACCTGTTTCATGGGTTTTTAAAATGTTACTTAGTCCCTTACTTATATGTCTCTTCATGACCATTCTACCACACTCCTAACTTACGTATTTACTTGGATATATAATAGGCTCTTCAAATTTAACATGATAAAAACAGAACTTTTTTTTTTTTTTTTTTTTTAACCAAACCAGTTCCATCACCAGTCTCTTCAGTCTAACAGATGACCCTACTTTCGCCTTCCACATTCAGTCCATCTACAAATGTCAGCTCTATGGACATGACCTGCCATGGTTATTGTTGAACTCCCTGCTTTTATTCCAGAACCCCAGAAGTCAGCTCTCCACAGACAGCCAGATTAAGTTTACAAAACAAAAACAGAAAACAAAAAAGCAAATATCCCTGCTTAAAGTTCTCCAGTGCTCTCTTAGTGGACAAAACCCCTGTTTTCCTGTTTGTCTTTATCTCCTAATTCTCATCCTTTCTCTCTACACTACAGCCACCCCTACCTTCTAAAGCACTCGAAGCTTACTCCTACAGAAGGCCTTTTCATCTGCTCTTCCTTCTATCTGGAACAATCTGTCCCAGATGTCTGGCCTTGTGATTCATATCTCAACTGAAACTTCACTCCCTTGAAGTGATTTTTATCTGAGCATACACTCTAAATTAGCCCCTCCCTATTTATTTCCTATGTGGCATTCATCACTATCTAAATTATCTTGTTTTGTTTACATGTTTATTGCCTGTCTTCCCACCCTGAGTGTTACCTCACCACTGAATCTGTGAAGCTTCTTGGATAGTGACTAACACATAGTGTGCATTGTAGTCGCTCAGAAAATATTTATTTAAAAGAATGAGGCTAAGAATAACTGATAACATGGAGGTCACAGTACCCACTAAAAGGTCTGAATAGGTAAAAAACGTGATACTATGAGTGACCATATGGCAAGTTATAATTAGCAAGACCTCAGTGATAAGGGGTCTTACGTTTGAATGTAGAAAAGACTAGAAAACAGTATTTTTCATTTGAATTTTATAGTTAGCTTTCCTCTTATTAAAATAGGCTAGGATTTTATTTCTGGAAATTCAGCAGATTTAGAAGCTGAAACTCTGGCAGGGTCGATTGGCAGTTTAATAACAACAAAAACTTTATAATGGCGAAGTTAGCAAAGTATAACAGTGAGCCAGTGAGCTTCAGAAGAACAGCAGTTTCAAGGATCTCTGTAGCATTAATAGTATGTAAATGTCAATCTGTTGACTTTGTAGATGCCAAAGCCAATCTATAATTAGAAACCGTTTTAACAGTTTTAAACTGCTTCCTGAGTTGTAGTGATGAACATAAGATAGTTCCTCTTAAAAAGTTTACGTAGCGTTACATCCACTGTGTAAAGGGAAATCTATTAAAGAGTATATGAAGGACAGAAAATAGTACATGAGTGTAAAGAATGTGAAAAATTTCATACAAGCCCACTTATTTGGGCTTTTGAAAAATGACAGTTACATAAATATTTTTACCCAAAACAGGTGAATATTTTTCATTGTGGATGTGTCATCGCAGAAATACGTGATTACAGGCAGTCCAGTAATATGAAATCTCCTGGTTACCAAAGCAGGCACATTCTCTTACGTCCAACGATGCAGGTAAGGAATGTTTAGGTATTATTTTAGATTTTAGTTGAAGTTTTATTTATTAAATGTCTTCATATGTTTGCATATAGATTAATGGGTTTTTAAATTTTTATTTCTTCTAGACTTTAATCTGTGATGTACATTCAATAACAAGTGATAACCATAAATGGACCCAGGTTAGTTTTTTTTTTTTTTTTTTTTTTTTACTACCAAACAGGCAGAATACAGGATGAAAAAAAATTTATCATTATTAAGTTAAGCAAAAGCTATTTTCTGCTTATCTTTTTATTCATGAATAAAATTTGACACCTTTTGTGAAAAACTGGGATTCTTTCATGACCTTTAGAAGTAAATGGTCTGTTTTTACATTCAGTAATCCCTCAAGTTGCTGAGGACCATGTCAGGGTCGGGCCGACTTAGTGTGTTCAGTGTAAAACTTAGTTATTTATCCCTGCAAACAGAAGAAAAATATTTTGCTTTTAACATGGCCACAGATCGATACTGATTTTCTATCGTCTAAGATTCTAAAGCAGGCCTAGCGTGTCTATCTTTGCCATTTATACTGATTGCCTAAGAACTAGGGGAACTCACTTACCCCTGAGAATAGCTGGTTGACCCTCTAGTTCTTGCTTAACAGTAAATGAGGGGACTCCAAAAAGTTCATGGAAAAATGGAATTAAAATACAAAGATAAAAAATATAAACTTTATTTCTCAACATAAGCTACATCCAGTTCAAGACACTTTTGTAAGCAATGATACCAGCCATTTAGTCCATGCCTAAAGAACTAGGGTCCTGGGAATTTAACCATATCAATGAAGTCTCTTTTACATTATTAACTAAAGAAAAATGGGTGCCCTTTACAGATATACAGAAACAAAAAGACATCAGAAGGAACAAAATCAGGACTGTAAGGTGGATACCTAATGATTTCCTATTGAAACTCACAAAATTGCCCTTGTTAGATGAGAGAAATGAGCAGAAGCGTTGACATGGTGGAGAAGGACTCTCTGGTAAAGCTTTCCCAGGAGTTTTTTGCTGAAGCTTAGGCTAACTTTCTAAAACGCTCTCACAGTAAACAGATATTATCGTTCTTTGGCCCTCCAAAATGTCAACAAGAAAAATGCCTTGAGCACCCCCCCAAATTGTTGCCATGACCTTTACTCTTGACCAGTCTGCTTTGCTTTGACTGGACCACTTCCACCTCTTGCTAGCCATTGCTTTGATATGCTCTATCTTTAGGATCATAGTAGTAAAGCTGTTTCAAACCTGTTACAGTTCTTCAAAGAAATGCTTCAGCAACTTCGTCTCACTTGTTTAAAATTGCTCTGCTCTTGTCTGCAGCTGATCTGGATGCAATGGTTTTGACACCCATTGAGCAGAAAGTTTACTCAATTTTAATTTTTGAGTCAGAATTACGTAAACTGGGCCGGGTGCGGTGGCTCCCGCCTGTAATCCTAGCACTCTGGGAGGCTGAGGCTGGCGGATTGTTTGAGCTCAGGAGTTCGAGACCAGCCTGAGCAAGAGCGAGACCCCATCTCTATTAAAAATAGAAAGAAATTAGCTGGACAACTAAAAATATATAGAAAAAATTAGCCGGGCATGGTGGCGCATGCCTGTAGTCCCAGCTGCTCGGGAGGCTGAGGCAGTAGGATCGCTTGAGCCCAGGAGTTTGAGGTTGCTGTGAGCTAGGATGACGCCAGGGCACTGTAGCCCAGGCAACACAGTGAGACTCTGTCTCAAAAAAAAAAAGAAAAAGAAAAAGAAAAGAATTACGTAAACTGAACCAGTTGAGATGTCTGTGATGTTGGCTGTTTCTGCTGTTAATCATAAGTCCTCCTCAATTAGGGCATGAACAAGATTAATTTTTTCCTCAAAAATCAATAGAGAGTCTACCACTGCAGTTTTTGTCTTACCGTCTTATTCCTTAAAATGAGTTATCCATTTATAAATGGCTGATTTCTTTGGGACATTGTCCCCATAAACTTTTGAAAAGCATCAGGGATTTCACCATTCTCCCACCATAGCTTCACCATAAATTTGATGTTCTTGCTTCAATTTTGGCAGAATTCATGTTGCTCTATTAGGGCTCTTTTCAAACTGAGTCTTATCTATCTTGGTGCCTCAAACTAGATTCTGTTCAGACTTGTTATAACAAGTACATTTATTTTGGTACAAAAAAATTGTGAAATCTGTGCATAGTTTTTTCATAATACGCATTTTCCATGAGCTTTTTGAAGACCCTCATATATGAGATGCCCACTTTTAAGAGTATTCAGTTATTTATCTGCTATTGTAGAGAGAAATAATTATTAAGTCAAAGAAAATATCAATAATGAAAGTTACCCTGTCTGTGAAAGGTGATAATAAAGACTTATTTCGTCAATAACTATTAAGTGTATTTTAGTTGGGGCTATAATCTTTTTATCTACAAAATAGCTAGAAGCTATTAAAAGAATATTTGAAGACAGAGCTAATTGGTCACTATCAGAGGTTACTAGGCATCAGTTTCTTACTCTGAGGATTAATACAGGAGAAAATACAGTAATTGTTACTCCTGTATGACCTGTATTTTAGAGAGCAAAATAGTAACTGAGGCAGAATTCTTAGAAAAATTCCAGTTAATAGGTACAAAAGAAATGCTAGACTCTAAAAATGTATTATCAATTTGAGAATCTTAATGAAGTAATGAATCTAAATGGCAGTCATTCTTGGATGTGAAAACCATTAGATATGATAGATTCATAGGAAATTTTATAATGCTGAGATCTGATTAAAACCACTCATCTGAAAGTGGAACCATTGCTCACTGCGTGCCTCCTTGTGCAAGAGAAAGTATGTAATAGTACCAACAAAGAATTCCTATCTAGAAAAAAGAGAGCCTAGATAAAATCAATCCTCTAGATCTATTTAATAACTAGTAGTTTATAGGGACTAAAGGGAGTAAAAGAAATCCTTATGTGACACAATGAGGAAGCAACCAGTCAGGTCCAGTTAAATGATACTATGGGAAAGCAGTTGGTCAAAGCCAACAGATCAATTACTTGAGAAAAGAAAAAATAGGAGGAAAGAGGTGATCATTACAGAAGAAGAAGATACTTTAAGAGATATACAGTGTAGGGTGGACCTTGTTTGAATTCAAATTAGAACAAACCGACTGAAAATACACTTTTGTAGACAATGGGGGAAAATTTAAGTTGTAGACTGGATATTAGAGGTCCTTATCAATTAGTAATGCATGCTGGTGTTCCCATGTGAAATAACACAGCATCTGAGATATATTTTAAATTATTCCAGCAAAACAAACAAAAATGAAAGTTATGTGTACAGTCATAAGTAAAATTAGGTGTTGGTACATAAGTGTTGTTACTCTTCTACTAGCACGTATGTTTTTAAAAATTGCATAATAAGTTGAGTGAAACTACTAAAAGATGCAGTGGTTTTGCAAAAATTCTTATTCAACAATATTATCGACTCATTTAACTATAAAAGATTTAGTGATAGCTATTAAGATATTTCAGAGGTTAAGGAAAACAACAGAATTTAGTAAAGTAAGTTACATGGTAACTGTAAACAGCCTGTATGTACTTTGCAATTGAGTCTATGGAATTCTCACAATATTAGTATAGAATGGGACTATTTGCAGTTACTGAAAGTGCTGTAATCCCTGAGGACCCTGTAAGTTTTGTGAGAGCAGGGAATTTTATGTGTTTGCTCACTACTTTATCCCCAACTCCTAGAATGGTGCCCCAACTCCTAGTCAGGTGCTCAGTGAATAGTTTGTTGAATTAATGAATAAGTAGTCTTAGAATTTGACCATTTAATACTTTGTACAAATTACAGGCATACCTCACAGATACTGTGGGTTCAATTCCAGACTGCTGTAATAAAGTGAATATCACAATAAAGCAAATCACACAAACTTTTTGGTTTCCTAGTACATTCAGAAGTTACATTTACACTATACAGTTGTCCCTTGAACAACATAGGGGGTTAGGAATGCCGAACCCTTGCACAGTCGAAAATCCACGTATAACTTACGACTCCCCCAAAACTTAACTACTAATGGCCTGTTGTCGACTGGAAGCCATACCAATAACAAATTGTTGATTAATACATATTTTATATATGTATTCTATACTGTATTCTTACAATAAAGTAAGCTAGAAAAATGTTACTAAGAAAATCATAAGGAAGAGAAAGTATATTTACTGCTGATTAAGTGGATCATCATAAAGGTCTTTGTCCTTGTTGCCTTCATTTGAGACGGCTGAGGAAGGGTTGGTGTGGCTGTCTTGGATGCAAGAGGTGGAGGAGGTGAAGGTGGAAGGGGAAGCAGGAGAGGCAGGCACGCTCAGTGTGCTTTTATTGAAAAAAAATTCACGTGTAAGTGGACCCGCACAGTTCAAACCTGTGTTGTTCAAGAGTCAACTGTCCTATAGTCTATTAACAGTGCAATAGGATTGTCTAAAAAAATGATGTACATAGCTCATTTAAAAAATATTTTATTGCTAAAAAATACTAACGGTCATCTGAGCCTTCAGTGAGTCATAATCTTTTTGTTGGTGGAGTGTCTTGTATTGATGTGGATGGCTGCTGACTGATCAGGGTTGTGGTTGCCGAAGGTTGGGGTAGTTATGGCAATTTCCTAAAATAAGACAACAGTGAAGTTGGCCTCATCTATTGACTTTCTTTGATGAAAGATTTCTCTGTAGCATGTGGTGATGCTTTTTGATAGCATTTTACCCACTGTGGAAGTAGCTTTCAGAATTGAAGTCAATCCTGTTAAACCCTGCTGCTACCTTATCAACTAAGTTTATGGAATATTCTAATCCTTTTTTGTCGTGTCAACAACGTTCACAGCGTCTTCACCAGGTGTAGATTCCATCTCAAGAAACTACTTTCTTAACTCATCCAAAAGAAGTAACTCCTCATCTGTTAAAGTTTATCGTGAGATTGTAGCAATTCAGTCACATCTCCTGGCTCTACTTTTAGTTGTAGTTCTTCTTGCTGTTTCCACCACATCTGCAGTGACTTACTCCACTGAAGTCTTGAACCCCTCAGTGTCATCTATGAGGGTTGGAATGAGCTTCTTCCAACTCCTGTTAATACTGATATTTTGACCTCCTCCCGTGAATCACAAATGTTCTTAATGGCATCTAGAATGGTAAATCATTTCCAGAAGGTGTTTAGTTTACTTTGCCCAAATCCATCAGAAGAACCACTATCTATAGCAGGTATATAAAATGTGTTTTTTAAATAAGAAGACTTGAGAGTCAAAACTACTCCTTGATCCATGAACTGCAGAATAGATGTTGTGTTAGCAGGCATGAAAACAACATTAATCTTTGTGCATTTCTGTCACCTCTCTTGGGCGACTAGGTCATTTTTAATGAGCAGTAATAATTTGAAAGGAATCTTTTTCTGAGCAGTAGTTCTCAACACTGGGCCTAAAATATTCCGTAAACTATGCTGTAAACAGATGTGCTGTCATTCAGGCTTTGTTCCATTTCTAGAGCACAGGCAGAGTAGATTTAGCATAATTCTTAAGGGTCCTAGGATTTTTGGAATGGTAAATGAGCATTGACTTCAACTTAAAGTCACTAACTGCATTAACCCCTAACAAGAGTCAGCTTTCCTTTGAAGCTTTTAAACCAGACATTGACTAGCTCTGAAGGTCCTAGATGGCATATTCTTCCAATACAAGACTACTTTATCTACATTGAAAATCTGTTGTTAAGTGTAGCCATCTTCATCAGTTATATTAGCTAGATCTTCCATGTAACTTGTTGCAGTTTCTACATTAGTACTTGCTGCTTCACCTTGCACTTATATTTTATGGAGACAGCTTCTCTCCTCAAACCTCATGAACTAATCTCTGCTGCTGCTAGCTTCCAGCTTTTCTTCTGCAGCTTTCTTACCTCTCTTAGCTTTCATAGAATTGAAGAGAGCTGGGGTTTTGCTCTGGATTAGGCTTTGGCTTAAGGTAATGTTGTGGCTAGTTTGATCTTTTATCCAGATCACTAAAACTTTCTCTATTAGCAGTGAGGCTCTTTTGCTTTCTTATCATCCTTGTGTTCACTGAAGTAGCACTTTTAACTTCCTTCAAGAATTTTTCCTTTGCATTCACAACTTGTCTGGCTGTTTGGCCCAAGATTCCTAGCTTTCGGCCTGTCTGACTTTTGACATGCCTTCCTCACTTAGCATAAACATTTTAAAGTAAGAGATCTGTGACTTTTTCACTTGAACACTTAAAGGCCATCGTAGGGTTATTAATTGGCCTATTTTCAATATTGTTGTATCAGAGAGAATAGGGAGGCCCAAGGAAAGGGAGAGAGACAAGGGAATGGCCAGTTAGTGGAGCTGTCAGAACACACACATTTGCTGATTAAGTTCATGTCCTTTATATGGATATAGTTACTGGTGCTCCAAAATAATTACAATAGTAACATCAAAGATCACTGATCACTATAACAGATGAAATAATAATGAAAATGTTTGAGATATTGCAAGAATTACCAAATGTGACCTGGTGACATGAAGTGAGCACATGCTGTCGGAAAAATGGCACCAGTAGACTTTGCTCAACACAGGGTTGCCACAAACCTTCAGTTCGTAAAAACTTGAAATATCTTTGAAGTGCAATAAAACAAGGTATGCCTGTATTGAATTTCCATTAGAAGTTTCTTTATGCTGTCAAGTTTCTGAAATTTATGTGCTAACATTGGAACTTGAAATATTATATTTTACTGTAGTCCTTAGCAGAATTCTAGAGAATATTTCTAGATTAAGTGATATGTATGATTACATATTTGAAAATCTTAAATGTTGTGTTGACATACGCTCTTACACATTTCAGGAAGACAAACTTTTGCTTGAGAGCCAGCTGATCCTAGCTACAGCTGAACCACTGTGTCTTGATCCTTCTATAGCAGTAACTTGCACTGCAAACAGACTACTCTATAACAAGCAAAAGATGAACACTCGTCCAATGAAACGGTAATTACCTTTGTGGAAAGGGGAACCAAAAGACATTCCTGTGACAAGTAGTTCTAAATTTTGCTGTTTATAGTGTCTTTTTTCCTCCAGAGTTTAAGTGCTCTGATTTTTTTTTTTAATTTGAAAATAGGATTTTTAAGGGCCTTGTATTATTTGTTTATGTATTATGATTTTTTAATGTTCTCTGCTTTGTACTGAAGTGATGCATTTTCTGCAGTCTTTTAGAGAATTGACTTCCTCTAAGTTTTATAGTCTGTTCACCAAAAAGGTAGAGAAGCTGCGAAGAGATCGAATATGAACAGAAAGAATGATTTCTTCAATACTTTTAGTAATGAGTTTAATTTTTAAAATTTTTAATTTTAGTAGTGAGTGTTAACTTCTATGGAAACAATTTGTATTAATAATTTATTTTTGGGATTTGGGGAAATATCACAGTTTTAGAAGTCAGTTTATAACTAAATGTCTTTTATAACCTGGTAATTTGTCTTTAAATGTTTTAGCTATCTCTTCTCTAATAAAATAAAAGAATATTTATTAGTTTGGACTACAGTTATAGTTGGCTCATCAGTAAGTAGTCTTTAAACAATTATTTGGATTGCCCACTTGGGAACTTCTTTAAATTTGAAGAGGCTTGAAAAACTTACCCCTTTTTCTAATTTCATAATATACTATATAAATAGTGTATTCAGAGGAAAAGGTATACCTTTGGAAATAATGAAAGAATCCATCTAGGATCCATCACAGTCCTGTAAGTCTTCTCTTAGCTCTGTCTACATTCCTCTATTCTTGCTGTCAATACCTTACATCAAGCCACCATCATCTTCATCTTGACTTCTGTAGTAAACTCATAACTGGTCTTCCTGCTTCCGCCTTTGCTCCCTTTCTGTCTATTCACTGTATGAGTAAACAAGAGTAATCTTTTAAAAACTTCAAATCACCCGCCACCCCTTGTTTAAATTCCTCTAACCGCTTAGCATTTTTCCTTAAATCTAAACACGTTACCATTGGTCTGCAAGGTCATTGCCTTGCTCTCTGACATCATCGAGTATGTGAACCCTGGTGCTCTAGTCATACCTACCGTTTTCTGTTTTTGAAACAAACCAAAGTTGTTCCTGCCTCAGCACCTTTTGAAAATCTCTCTGCTTCAAATACTCATTCCGATCTTTCAAAATGGTTCCTCTACCCACCCCGCCGCCCCCCAACCCCCCATGGGGATTTTTCTCCGGTATTCATTGTGAGAACCTCTTCAAGCTCCTGGGAGTAAAACTCACAAAAATGTGCGGGCTCCCAATGTCTGGGTCCACCTCGAGTTTTTAAATCTCTCAGACTTGTCCATGCTGAGCCTTTAGCAATTCATATTATGCCTGAGGTTCCCCCCTACTTGGCACTTGTTCCTGAGAACATTTATACTTATGAGTTTCTGCTCCAACAAGCCACACTGCTCTACATTCACCTGGTGATCTCTCCAGTTTTAGGGGCAGTGGTTTGCCCTATGACTCCATATCTTTGATGGATCTAAGAATTGTTAAATTTTCAGTTTATTCAGCATTTTTACTTCTTGGAATGGAGTGGCAATTTCAGAGTCTTACATGCCTATATTGGATGGATACCAGAAGTTGTCTCCCCTAACCCCCAACCCCAGTCTTTCCATAACTAGTTTCTTCTTATCATTCCTTTCTGGGCTCACATGTGATTTCATCAGAGTTCTTTCCTTCCCTCTCTTCCCTTCCCTAATGTTGCCCTCCCTATCCCTTACTGAAATACTGTATTCTCTTACCACCTGTTGCTGTCTGAAATCTTAAGTTATCATATCTGTTTACTTATGAATGTTTCTTCCCCCTCTGGACTGTCAGCTCCATGGTGGTGGGAATTTTGTTTCACTTGTTCATTTTTATTTCACCAGTGTGTTTAAGATGTTGCTTGGCATGTGGTGTTCACATTTGTGATTTAATTACATATTCAGTGTGTGCTAGTTTAAATCCACATATATAAGTGTCTTTTGTTAACTTTGTTTAGTTCGAATTTCTTAATATTTCAGGTGTTTTAAGAGATACTCCAGGTCCTCTCTGAATCGGCAGCAGGATCTGTCTCACTGTCCACCTCCTCCTCAGCTGAGATTACTTGATTTCTTACAAAAAAGGAAGGAAAGAAAAGCAGGTCAGCATTATGACCTCAAAATTTCTAAAGCAGGAAATGTAAGTATATGTTTCTTAAATGACGCTTATTATTACACCAAAAAGCTTGCCTTATTTTGAATTTTTGGTGTATTTATACTGTTTTTAATTTTTCAGTGTGTAGATATGTGGAAACGGAGTCCCTGTAATTTGGCCATACCTTCCGAAGTGGATGTGAGTCAGTTCATGAATTTTCAGATAAAGTTCCTAAGTTTTACTGTTAGGTAGTTTATACCTTGAGAAAAGAAACAAACTTAAGTCTTTTAAAAACAAAATGACTTTTTTCAAAAAATCAGTTGGTCATTTTTGGAAGCTGTATGTTCTTCTTTCACATTAAGTTATGTAAGAACATAACCCTTTAGTATCTTACTGTGTTTAGAGCAGGAATAGTAAACAAAAAAATAATATGGTATATATTACATAATATGCATGAAATTCCCCTTTTTTCTTTGTGTAATATTTCCTCATAATTTCCTAATAGTGCTTCATGCCTCAAACTGGTTAATTCAAAGATTAATAATACTGGAACAGTGATAAAGAATAGGAATCTTAGGTGGTATTCTTCACTGATCCATAATATACATGAACTGTAAATGTTTGAAGACAGGAGAGGGATATTCTGATGAGAGGTTGTTTAATTTATTTTCCTATTTGTTTCACCTGTGTTCTTATTTATTATTCATGCAAGTCTTTATAATTGTTTAGTTATTTTCACAGATTTGTTGTTTCTTGTACCTTTTCCAGGCTAGCACATGCGCTATTCTTACTAGCTATAACTTAAAAAAAAAAAAAAGTTACACAGAGCACAAAGCCAAAAACATCAGTAGACTGTATATGCTACTCAAGGTCTTTTGGTAGCTTATGTGCTGCTCCTCAAGGAGTACAGCCTGAGACTAGAAGTTTAGTATAAATACTGAAAGGTAGAAGAATTTAGCTTTGGAGGGCAGGCTGGATATCTAAAGCAGTACTTCCGAAACTTTAATGTACATACAAATCACCTGGAGAGCTTGTTAAATTGTAGATTCCCATTCTGCAAGGCTGGTCTGAGGCCTGAGATGCTCCAGGTTACGTGGCACTGGAGTCCACAGACCACACTTTGAATGTCAAGGCCCTAATATAAATTTCTCAGTCTACCTTAAGAAGAAGAACCACCTAGCATATCAGTTAAACATAGATTTCAAGCCTCACTTAAGACCTGCCTACTTAGTCATGGTCTCTAGTGGGTGGGACATTAAAATTTGTATTTTTTACAGGTGCCCAGATGAGTCTAAAATACTCTTAAGATCATGGTTACCAATAAAGATGAGAACATTTGATTCATATAGATGCTTAGGACATATGGACTATATGGCAGGAGTCTAACTAGAAAGTGGAAAACATCCAAAAAATTTTATCAACTTTAATATTATATTTTCCCTAGTCTCCTTTAGTTTTGTCCCCACTGTTACATGACAATTCCTGTTCCATTAAAAACTTTGCCAAAAGGAAAAGATTTGATTCTTGTATCTCTGTCATTCTAATTTTCCTAATAGAAGAGCTTAAAGGACAAATGTAATGTCAGCTTATAGAAAAAAAAGGCACCATCCAGAAAAGCCAGCTGTGTTTATTACATTTATTTGTTTAATTTTGTTTATTATTAAAATTGATGGGGTTTTTTTTTTTTTTTGAACTCTTAGGAATTTTTTTTAGGGAAATCAAGATGAACACGAATGTATTTGTATAAGGATGGTTTTAGTATAGTGTTGCTTATAGCTAAAAATACAAATAACCTATATTTCAAATAATAAGTGGAGTTTTTTTTCGGATGATTCTTTTGTGCGAATTTATGGGGTACATGTGAAATTTTGTTACGTGTACATAGTGCATAGTAGTGATCAAATCTGTATTCAGGGTGTCCATCACTTGAATGCATACATTTTTTAAAGTATAGCCATCCTACTCTGTTATCAAACCTTGAATTTATTCCTTTTATCTCACTCTGTGTTTGTACCCTTTAACCTGCTTCTCTTCATCCTCCCCCCTGCTCAGCCTTCCTAGTCTTTGCTGTCTATTTTAAAGTTGTTTTAACTGAACGTATCAGAAGAGTTTTAAACTTAACCATAAGTAATTGGTGGTATTAGTGATTCAAGAATTATTGTGCAAATAAATATACTGTATTTTTGAGTTACTTGTGTTGTTCTCTTTGGTTAAAATACTGATTCCATTTTATCTGGTGTCTCTTTATTTGATTGTTTAGGTGGAAAAATATGCTAAAGTAGAAAAGTCTATCAAATCTGACGACTCACAACCAACAGTCTGGCCAGCCCATGTAAGATCATTGCCTATGTTTCTAATGATGCTGTTTCTGATCTGGGATTTGAATTCATTGTTAAACATAAAGTGCAATTGCCATACTTTAGGAAGGAACAACTTTTTTTTTTTTTTCTTAATAAAAGTATGGTTTCTGTTTTAAAGAGTAATTTTAATGCAGAACAGCATTTCTTTTGGTTTGCGTATTGGTAGTTGTGATTTGTTTTCTGTTTCAAATTAGTAAATTCTTCCAAGGATGTCTCTTAAAAGAGATGTTCTGTATAAGTTTCCCTGATTATAATAGTAACTTCTTAAAGGGAGAAATAGTCATGATATGTTAAATTAGGTGAACCCCAAGAGTGAAATGATGAGAGATGTTTTTTATGTGTGGTAGCAAAAGCAGACAAATAGAAACAGATCTGCTTTTGGAAATTTTATCCTCTTTATATTATTTAATATTTGCAATTCATATTTCCAGCATGAAATTCTGTATTTGTTTCAAGCTTGATTAGCTAAAAATAAAAAAAAAACAAAAACCGCCATTGGAACTCTTCAAAAGTACCATGTAGGCCGGGCGCAGTGGCTCACGCCTGTAATCCTAGCACTCTGGGAGGCCAAGGAGGGCGGATTGTTTGAGCTCAGGAGTTCGAAACCAGCCTGAGCAAGAGCGAGACCCCATCTCTACTAAAAATAGAAAGAAATTAATCAGCCAACTAAAAATATATAGAAAAAATTAGCCGGGCATGGTGGCGCATGCCTGTAGTCCCAGCTACTCGGGAGGCTGAGGCAGCAGGATTGCTTGAGCCCAGGAGTTTGAGGTTGCTGTGAGCCAGGCTGACGCCACGGCGCTCTAGCCCAGGCAACTCTGTCTCAAAAAAAAAAAAAAAAAAAAAAAAGTACCATGTAAAAAAGAATCCTGTATAGCCCTGCTGAGCATGAAGGGGTGGGGTAGCATGAGGGTCAGGGGCAGCAGCTGGGGGATGGACTGCTGGCTCCTTGTGGGACCCCAGTGAAGTCGCTTAACCTCTCTGTGCTCAGTTCCCTCACCCTTAATATGGAAATAATAACAGTGCAGAGCATCATGATGTGGTGAAGATTATGAGGCAGTACTTGTAGAGTGGTGAGAACAATGTTCAATAAATGTTTACTGTTAGGATTTTCAACACATATATTAATATGTATAATAATGTATTTAATGAGATATTAATATTGTTACATATGTCTGTACTTGATGGTATACGTTAATGCTTTGTTAGATGCATGTTTAGTGTGTATGCATTTAAAAGAAACTATTATCCCATGCTTTATTCTCTCAGGCAGTCTTAAACATCTTTATAGCCTGAGGGCCGTGTCTTTGTACTACTATCAGATACAAGTTTGTCATTTATTCGCAGTTTTTACTAATGCTGATTGCTTGCTTACTTGAGAAGGTATTTGGGGTGCTCTGTCTTTTTCAGGATGTAAAAGATGATTATGTATTTGAATGTGAAGCTGGCAGTCAGTATCAGAAAACAAAGCTGACCATCTTGCAGTCACTTGGTGATCCACTTTACTATGGTAAAATACAGCCATGTAAAGCAGATGAAGAAAGTGACAGCCAGGTGTCTCCATCACAGTGAGTTCTGTTAAATAATTCTGACAAAATCAGACATCCAGAATTTATCTAGCAACTATTGATGAACCGTTAATGAATAAAAATTTCTCTTTGGGCATTCATTTGGTAAACATACCAGTTAGATTTGGCAGTGTACCTATGTAAGCTTAAATCATATACCATGTTGTCCAAGAGTTATTTAAAATATAGTTTCTTTTTTAAATAAAACCCTATGGTATAATTATTTTTATTCTTGCTTTGAAGGATATTTCTATGATATCCTTGTTGGTCTGTTTATGGCACTTATGACTTTAACCTCTTTGTAAGCATGAAGTATTCGGGCAATTATATTTAAATGGGAAGGACGTTTGCTATAAATGTTAAGAGATCATTGGTATTTCACAACTGTGTGTAAGGAGACACACTCAGTGCGTAATATAGTTATTGGCCCTAGAAATACATATAGTTGATCTTCCAAAAATATGAATTGTATGTATTTAGTATAGGGTATCAATATTTTGTTTTTATTATTAGCTTTATTATTAGTTTTGTTTTCTAATCAATTTGATGCTGTTTTGAAAAGAAGGGGAAAAAAAGGAGCTTAGCAGAAAGGGGCAGGAATCGGGTTTACATTAAATTGTTTGTCAAGCCTTTACTTACACAAAATACTAATTGAAACTATAGTAGAAACTCAAATTTAAAGAGTAACCTCACCCATACCTAGATAAAAGTCGACGAGAGGAAATAGTAGCAGTCAGGGAATCCTTAGCTTATTTTTGTACACTACCAGTTTTTATTTTTGTATACAAAGATCAGTCGGGAATTTTGATTACTTATATTTTTAAAAAATCTTTCACTTAAAGACATACATTGGTCATTTTAAATTTATTAACTTTTCTAGAATACAAGGGTAATATGGGTTCTCTCATGAAAAAAAAAATCAGTCCAAAAAGCAAACTGATTAACTTGCTTGACAGGAAGCAAATTGAAATGTTTGCCTTTATATCAGAGTCACTGCAAAAATGCTGCATTTTTTATCTTCCAGTCATTCTTCCCTATTTATAAAATACTTTATTTAAAAACTCTGAAGTTAAAGTTTGAGCTGCATTAACCAAGTTTTTTTTTTTTTTTTACATTTTATATTTCAGCTTCTCCACAGATGATCATGCAAATTGGTAATTAAAAAATAAACAAACTCACTATTTTACTCTGTTAGGAAATCATATAAATGTCAAACTCTTTAAAAAGACTTGGTAGAGATATTGTATTTGAATTGGTGATAAACTGTCTTCCTTGTCTGAAATATATTCTAAGGTCCTGTTATATGGGCATATGTAATAACTTCTAAAATCAAAGGTTAAAGTGAGAGGAAGGCCAAGGCCTTGTACATGGTAGTTCAGTGATTTTGCTGTAGGGCCAACAGTTGTAAAGGGTATATAGCACTTTGTAACTTTCAGCCCAGATTTATATTCTGCTAAAAAAATTTTGGCCAAAACAAATCTCCCTTAAGTTAAATCTGCTAAATTATCCACATGCTTATTTCATAATGCAAGCAAAACTTGGTCATTGTTTTGTAAGTTTAAATGTATTTTTAAATTTTTTTACATAATATCTTGGTAGATTTAATACCAGTTTATAAAATTACTGTGATTAAAATATGGAGGACCTCAAAAGTAACTCCAGAGCTTCTTAAGACATCTCTTAACCTAATATTTCTCTCCTTTTTTTTTTTTTTTTTAACATTTTAGGTTTATTATTGGATCAAAGACTGATGCTGAGAGGTAAAAATATTTGCATCTTTATTTTAGGTCAGAAAGGATATGAAAAACTTTTCACCCCTATAAGATAGAGAGTATTCCATTAGGAGTCAAAAACTGTGATTTTAGTTTTGCCATTAACTGGTCAAACATACAACGTTTAGTATTTATGGGCCTCAGCTGTAAAATTAGAATCTTTAGGGTTCTTTCCAACTTTAAAAACCTATAATTCTGGGGAAATGTTTGAAAGTGTGTGATGACCAAACTATTAAGAATGGTTGTTTTCATAGAATGAGATTTGGGGGACTGATTGCATTTCTCTTAATATGTTCTTAATAACCTAGGATATTTTTTCGTAGAATTAAGAAAACAGGCCGGGCACGGTGGCTCACGCCTGTAATCCTAGCACTCTGGGAGGCCGAGGCGGGCGGATTGTTTGAGCTCAGGAGTTCGAAACCAGCCTGAGCAAGAGTGAGACCCCGTCTCTACTAAAAATAGAAAGAAATTAATTGGACAGCTAAAATACATAGAAAAAATTAGCCGGGCATGGTGGCGCATGCCTGTAGTCCCAGCTACTCAGGAGGCTGAGGCAGAAGGATCACTTGAGCCCAGGGGTTTGAGGTTGCTGTGAGCTAGGATGACGCCACGGCACTCTAGCCCAGGCAACAGAGCTAGACTCTGTCTCAAAAAAAAAAAAAAAAAAAGAATTAAGAAAACAAAACAATAATACTTAAAATACAGTTTTGTTTTAAATATAAAAACTTAGACATATCTGCTGTAGCTAAGGAAGATGATTTCTAGGTAATACATTACTCAGAATCTAAGAGAAAGGCAATATTTTCTTTGGCTGCTTATTGGTTAAATAATCCCTGAAATTTCTGTGTTAGAAATAAGATATTGAAAGTATATCTTTAGGCTGTTATCTAGCAAAATGTTTTAAACATTAACTTGTCATTGAAAAAGTTAGAAAAATGTGTGTTAAACATAAAGATAAATTGCCTAATTTAAATTTTTGTGTTAATTTTGATAGAACATTTTTCTCATTAAGTCATTATTTCCTATATAATAAATTTGTGTTTAAAACAGGGTTAGCTAATCTTTACCTGTTTTCTCTTAATATTTCAGGGTGGTTAATCAGTACCAGGAATTGGTCCAGAATGAAGCCAAATGTCCAGTCAAGATGTCACATAGCTCCAGTGGCTCAGCCAGTCTGAGTCAACTTTCTCCAGGGAAAGAAACAGAAGTGTGTTTATTACTGTTACTTTTTTGTGTCTAATTGTTTCTCAAGGAATCTGAGAAATGTTAAGGATCATTTTTTGAGAGGTGGGGGTATTATTTATTTTTATTTTTTCTTTTAACTTTTTTTTATTATTCAACTTTTATAGTAGAAATTTTTTAATGTCCGCTAAGGTAGAGAGAAGAGTATAATGACCCTTGTTCTAGCCATCTGGCTTCAATAGTTGTTACTTTCCTGGAAAAGATGGACATAGAAGGGTGGGAACTTTGCATTCGTCTTACTTTGCCCCTCTGTCTCAGATTCTTTCTCCCCACCCTATTACTCAGAAATCTTCTCAGTCTTTGTATTTACTCTAATATATTTCGTGGGTCTCATGTGAAATTATGTTCCTCTGTAATAATATTCAATCTATAACCACTAAGAGTATTTCGCAGTTGTAAATTGTGTGTTTTCATCTGGGAATTATAGTGGTATTTAACAAGTATGCTTAATGTCACTGTCTTTTAGCAGCCTGAGACCGTGTCAGTTCAGTCTTCAGTGTTGGGGAAGGGAGTAAAACATCGACCCCCACCCATCAAACTTCCCTCAAGCTCAGGAAATAGTTCCTCAGGTATTACATTTCTTAGTTTTTTATCATCTAGAGTAAGAGATATTATACAAAAGTAATCTCTTTTTAAAACTTTGCCCCTATTTTCATTTCTGCAATTCATAGAATTTTGAATAATAACCTAGAAAATAACTTGCATTCTTCTTTTAGGTAACTATTTTACACCACAACAGGCAAGCAGCTTTCTTAAATCTCCGACTCCTCCTCCTTCTTCCAAGCCACCGAGTCTTTCTCGGAAGTCATCTGTGGATCTCAGTCAAGTTAGCATGCTTTCTCCAGCTGCCCTGTCACCTGCCAGCTCATCACAAAGTGAGTCATAACTTATATTCTTCATTAAGTCTTCATAAGCTTTGCATTAATGTTTCTTAAGACAGCTTTTTTCGACCTGTGAATTAGTGAAATCTGAATGTACTGTGTACCCAAAATGTATAAGTTGCGAGAAGCTTCAGGCAGAGCTCTTGTTGATTGTATGTATTATGTCTTTATTGTAATTGTACTTGTTTTTCTGTATCTATGTATGCACTCTGTGTATACCTTTCTTATAGACTTGCAACCTACACATCTCCTTAAAACAATAATCTGGTAGTTACATGTGGCAGTAAGATTTCAAAATATTTTTTATTCCAGTGTACCCTAGGATCATTTTACATTCTATGTAAACTATGTGGCTGATATGAAAAAAATGTCATAAGAGTTGTTGCTGCAGGTCCTATCTTTGTATATGTAAGAAGCCAACTAGTTCCAAGGTGCTGATACAATAAACTGAAAACCAGTATTGCAAAAACACTCCTACACTCTTTTATAAATTGTTGTCAGTTACTAAATGTAATGATGATCATAAAGCATTATTCTGAAGATAATAAAGTGTAATTTTCACTATTGAATACTTTTTTAAAAAAAAAACATCAAGAAGAGTTATACAAAAATGCTAGCATTAGTTGGGGCCTATTTCTTCAAATTAGTAAATATCTGCATATTTTAGGTACCAATGTGGGGGAAAAAAGCATTCCAGTTTTTTAGATTTTTTGTAGATAACTAATGTGTGCTGAAAGTTTTAGTACACTGCACAGTGATAGGGTGGTCTTCGCATTAGATATAAACATCTTCATCTTGATAGCTCAAAAGGTGTAATTTTTCTGCCTTCTTGTTTTGCACAAAGAAAAATATATAAATTTTCTGAAAGTCTTATTCACACTTCTTATGTTGTGGGTATGGATTATGGTAATCTACTGCACACAGTTGTTACTTTAAGTAAGGGTTGAGTGACAGCTTCTGGACATTCACATCTCTTTCCTTTCTTTCTGCAGGACATGAAAGCTAAAAAAGAAAACACCTCAAGAGCTTTTGGTTTTACTTTTTTGGTTTTTGTTTTTTGTTTTTGTTTTTTTTAAAAAATTGATAAACTGTGCATACTTCATTCACAACAGATTTTCTATACATTCTACATTTAAACAGAAGTACACAGTTACTGTTAAAGATGCAGTATTATCTACAAATATTTGCTTTATTACTGTTTTTTGTAAATTGTTTGTCAGGATAAACTTTGATGTGTTAGGAATTAAACATGTATATTTAGGTGCCAAATACGATTGTTAACCACATGTAATTTATTAAATATGTTCATAGTTCATCTCAGACTGTTACACTAAATAAGCAATATTTTTAAATGAAGTCTTGAATTAGTAAAATCGTAAATAACAAATTACTTTGAATTACTTTTGAACTTTTTAGGCTAAAGGCAGCATGTAGGGAACAAACTTTTAAATGGGTATTGTGGTAGAATACAAATGTATAATTTTACTGTTATGGTAATAGCATCTGTAATGGGATTTTTAGGTGATATACTGCATCCTTAATTGTAATTGAGTGTAGCAACACTCATGTATCGTGTAGATATTAACACTTGCAGTTAACTGCTTATAAAAAAAAAACTGGAACAAATTGTCAGTGCTAAGTAAGATTCCATTAACCTTATTTTAAAAAGAACTGGCCATTTATAACAAACTAGCAATTTTTATTTTTCTCAATGAGCAGGATCTGGAACTCCTAAGCCATCTACTCCTACACCAACCCCTTCATCGACCCCACACCCTCCTGATGCTCAGAGCTCAACTCCTAGTACCCCTTCAGCCACCCCTACTCCCCAAGATTCAGGCTTCACCCCTCAGCCCACTTTGTTAACTCAGTTTGCTCAGCAGCAAAGGTCTCTGAGCCAGGCAATGCCTGTAACGACCATTCCTCTTTCCACCATGGTAACATCTATAACTACAGGAACTACAGCCACCCAGGTCATGGCAAACTCTACTGGACTTAACTTCATCAATGTAGTGGGCTCTGTTTGGTAAGTTTGCATTAATGTCCTGGTTTTTTTTTTTTTAAAAGATATTGTCACCAATCTAAATAAATTCTTAAATTGCATATTGCACAAACTGAAAGAGAATAGTTTAGATATGGACAGAAGCTGCCTGACATGTATGTTTTCATTTTATATAACACATCTATTAAGTGCA
This sequence comes from Indri indri, assembly GCA_004363605.1. Taxonomy (NCBI): domain Eukaryota; kingdom Metazoa; phylum Chordata; class Mammalia; order Primates; family Indriidae; genus Indri; species Indri indri. The sequence goes on from RJWJ010002193.1 coordinate 69,681, forward strand.
CTGAGATGATACTTCACATTGACGGCAGCTTGGATTTTTCTGTTTACCCTCTGTGTTATCATCTTTTAGTTCTTTGGTTAACACTTTACTTCTCCAAATTACATTTTAAACCTTGATAAACGCTAAGTACTTCATTTTAGCCAACCTTGCTGTCGCTTTTTGGCATTAAAATGAAACAGCCTAGAAATTGATACTTAAGGCAGAAATAACTGATTGTGTTTGTTCAGTAGTTTGTTTTTAATCCAAGGAATTGTGTTACTGATTTTTCCTTGTATAGTGGAAGTTTAATGTTTTGTTTTATTCTCCTGCAGTGGAGCCCAGGCTTTGATGAGTGGTTCAAACCCCATGCTGGGCTGTAACACTGGTGCCATAACTCCTGCAGGAATAAACCTGAGTGGACTTCTACCCTCAGGAGGTCTGCTACCAAATGCATTGCCCAGTGCGATGCAGGCAGCTTCTCAAGCAGGTCAGAATGTTGGAAATAATAACCTCTAAAAAAGTAAAGTACATTCTAAAGTAAAAATGTTATTTTAAGGGTATTACTAAAGGCATTTAATGTCATTACTTCATGAAGTATTATATCCCAGGTATTTAATTTCAAAAGCCTTTAAAATTCTGATATTTGAAGCAAAAATCATCTAGCAGTCAGCTTCTGTGAAGAAGCTTGGTTAGCCTGTGAATCTGTGCAAATTATCTTTTGCTTTCCAAACATTGTAATAAAATTAATTTTGGTAGGCTTATTGTTGTCAGTACAGTCATGTTCCAGGGAAAATAAATGTATTTTAAAAATGTACATCATGCAGGAGAGGCAACACAGCATGGCAATTAAAAGCCTTGATTCTAGACCCAGATTACGTCAGTTCGAACCGCAGTTGTGCAACTCACTATTTGTGTAATCTTGGGAAAGTTCCTTTTGTGCTTCATTTTCTTGTAAATAAAATGGGGATAGTGATAATAACTCATAGTTATGAGGATTAAATGAATAAATGCAGATGATGTACTTACTGTGCCTGAGACATGGTAAGCATTATTATTATAAAATAGTTAATAACCACTTTTGCTATTTTTTTTTTTTGATGCTCTTTAAAAGAATACATTGTAATGTCTTGGAACAATTCGATTTCTTACTACTGAGGAAAAATTTAACAGGAAAAACAACATAATAAGAAAAAATTGTCAAAAACTTTCTATGGGCTGCAGGCAGTGGTTCATGCCTATAATCTCAGGACTTTGGGAGGCTGAAGTGGGAGAACCGCTAGAGGCCAGGAATTTGAGACCTGCCTAGGCAACATAGTGAGGCCCTGTCTTGACAAAATTTAAAAACATAAAAATTAGCCGGGCATAGTGTTGTGCACTTGTAGTCCTGGCTTCTTGGGAGGCTGAGGTAGGAGGATCCCTTGAGCCCAGTAGTTGAAGACTGCAATGAGCTGTGATCTGAGCGCACCATTGCACTTCAGCCTAGGTGACAGTGAAGCCCTCCTTGAAACAAACAAATAAAAACAAACAAAAAAACTTTCTATGAATTATAAGAGAACCTAAAGAATATAATGAAACATGTTAACATGTTATGATTTCCTACTTCTAGCTAATGTTCTTATTTTAACAAGCATAAATGTTAAATGTATTCTGTTGGCAAAAGCCCTGGAAATAGAATGAAATCTTGAGTTTGGGGTATTTACATTTATATGTAACTCTACCACTTGTACCAGTTACACATGGCTTCAGTTGTAAACTGTGAGGCCTTAGAGAAGTCACTTAATTTTTCTCCCTTAACTTCAGTTTTGTTTACTCTCAAATGGGACTAAAAGTATCTTCAGTTGGAGCTTAAGAGAAAGAAATGAAGTATAATGAAAGTGCCTTTGGTGAGCTAGAAAGCATCGTACAGATGTCATCTATTAATACGTTAAAAGGGAGTTGAGCCACTTTTTATATGAATTTTTCCTAAGAGGTATATCATTTTCATCATATTTCAATCTGATTATATTTTTCAGTTTTTTAAACAAGGCTTCAGTAGTATCGTGAATTTCTTGCCTCACATCTTTTTCTTTTAATAAAATTATCTGATAGAGAGGACTAGATATATATTTTGTTAATGAGCAAAATATACTTTAAGACCAGGGTCACTGGCTGGGGTGGGGAACCTGCAGCCTCAAGGCCACATGTGACCCTCCAGATCCCTAAGTGTGGCACGTCAACCAAATCAAGCTTCACAAAACAAATCCCTTTATTAAAAGGATGTGTTTTATAAAATTTGGATTCAATCAAAAAGCTGCACTGAAGGATCCGCAAGGCCACATGTGGCCCCAAGGCCTCAGGTTCCCCACCCCATGTGGCCCACAAAGCCTACATTCTGGGGCTTTACTGAAAAAGTTTTTCACACCCAGCTTTACCATATGTCCTGTGTTGCATCACAGATTTTTAGGAATAAGGTCAGAATTAACAGAGCACTGTTCCCTGACTTTGGGTTTTGATCGTTAATAAAATTCAGTGTTGTTTAGCATTCTGAATATTGGCATTTGTAGTTTAAAAAAAAAAAAAAAGCATAGAACACACCACTTCTTAGAGGTATTATTATAGTATACTACGTAGTGCTGAGAAATGTAAATAGACAGCAGTACCGGAAATATATTTGCACAACAGTGAGTTTTATTATATTCATGGTGTCCTAATAATTCTAGCTTATTCTTTGTTCAGCCAGCAGTCAGAAGAGTGAAAAGAGGTCTCAGTTTCTGAGATATAGAATATAATGTACATATGGTACTCCACATCTTTGAGTAAAATCTCAGTATTGATAAATATTGAAGAAAATGGTTTATTTTTAAGATATTTTAAAAGTATGGAAAATAAGCATATCTCTGCAGAGAGTACATAAAATGTACTTAAATATACTAAGTATAAGTTATTTTCATATGTAATAAAGTTTCAATTCTGTTATAACCATGAGTTTATTTAACAGGTGTTCCATTTGGTTTAAAAAATACTTCAAGTCTCAGACCCTTGAATCTACTCCAGGTAAACCTGAAACACTGCTTTTGATTAAAATTTTTATACTTCGATTTTTTTCCTAAAAAATGTATATCTCTATATGTCAGCATTTGAAATTTTGAGTTATGTTCAGAATCTTCTAAGGGTATGGTTCTCGTTGCTACCTTTGTGTGGTTAGGTGGATACGGAGGAAGAATCAGCATTCTATCTATATACCACAATTTCATTGGCTTTAGCAGCCTTGCCTAATCAACTAGCTGTTCCATTAGGGAGAATTGACACCTTCCAAGGAGGATACTTGCTTACAGAAGTAATAGTGGATATACTTATAAAATAATTGCTCTCCCAACAGATAATTTTATATAAACACTGTTACTTGCAGGAGATTTTGTGCTTGAATGGAGATTTTAAAAATAAGTATGTGTTTTTTTCCTGAGGAGAGTATGATTTCTTAACATAGTGGCAGGCACCTAATAATCATTCAGTAAATGCTTGATGGATTATAGTTAAATATCTAATGATGAGGCTTTGCTTTTCTTATATATGTTATCAGTGTCAACATACTCATGGAGGTAGAAGATAGAGATTTTATGGCACATAAATTTGCCATATTTCTGGGTTTATGTGCTAAGTCCTTTAATTTAAAGAAAGAATAAGGTATGAAGCTAGTTGTTTGGAAAATGGATAGAATTATATAGAGAACTTAAAGATAGACATGAACATAAAGATCTGAAGATATGAAATGGTGGAACTATGGATTATTGGGAACAAACAGATCAACCAACCTGGTATTTAGGAATAACAATTGAGAAATTCATTACAGCTAACACTTAAAACTTATTTCTTATACAAGATGCAAACAATGTCAGTATCCATAGACTGTAATTGCAGAACAATATACTTGTAATATGGGCAAGACCACATATCACATTGGTTTATTTAGCCTATTTTCTTGCATATTACTGTTGGAATTTCTCTCAAGGATCAGTCTGAGCACTGATAATAAGGATAAGGCCACCTTACGAATTTATTATATTTTTCTACATTTATCATACACTGATTGAGGAAGGGACAATTGATCTGTGCTATGTCCAAATTTACCTAACAGTTAGCTGTGCAGAATGTAGGATATTTTGACCTAAAGAGACCTATGCAGATCTAAGCTGTATAGCTGGTATTTTCTTGAACATTCTCCTAAGAGCCTCAAAGTACAGAACTTAAATCTCTATAACTTAAAATGAAAAAGCTATTAGTTTTCTGGTTCGTTTGGAAAGTATTGTTTTAATTATTAACCTAAAGTTTCTGGATGCTTCTTAAACATTTTTTTTCTTTAATTTGACTCAATTTAGATTCACAATGACAGAACAGATTATAGTCTCCAAACTAAATATAGACATCTAATGTACTTTCTTTTCAGCTTCAGAATTCCTATGTTATATAGAAATTCATGCATTTCTAGATTTTTAGCAAAGTTAGAAGAAATTTTGGAGGATAGATTTTCTTAATACACATTTCTGATTCCCAAGCTTGTTTTTACTTTCTAATGCATTTAATGCTCTTTTGTATTGATATATAAGAGGAGTGAAATAAAAAATAGTATGTAAATCTGGATAGCTATTCAACTATTGAAGCAGAAAGATTTATGTTTGAGAGTATTAACATTTGGGAGCCCAAAGTAATAGCACTTAAAAATTGTTTCTAGGCTGGGCGTGGTGGCTCACGCCTGTAATCCTACCACTCTGGGAGGCCAAGGCGGGAGGATCGCTCGAGGTCAGGAGTTCGAGACCAGCCTGAGCAAGAGCAAGACCCTGTGTCTATTAAAAATAGAAAGAAATTATCTGGACAACTGAAAATATATAGAAAAAATTAGCCAGGCATGGTGGTGCATGCCTGTAGTCCCAGCTACTTGGGAGGCTGAGGCAGTAGGATTGCTTGAGCCCAGGAGTTTGAGGTTGCTGTGAGCTAGGCTGATGCCACAGCACTCTAGCCTGGGCAACAGAGCGAGACTCTGTCTCCAAAAGAAAAAAAAAATTGTTTCTACATAGGTATTTTTTTAAGGGTAGGCAATATGTTTTGGGTTTTGTTTACCTATTTCCTCAGTGACTAGAGTAGTACCTGACATGTAGTAAATGCTCCAAAACTATTTATAGAATAAAGAAATTTAAATATTTCATTTAAAAATAATGTTGGTTAATTGGTTATAATATTGGTTAATTCTTATGAAATTCTTAATAGCTTCCAGGTGGTTCACTCATTTTTAACACCCTGCAGCAGCAACAGCAGCTGTCTCAGTTCACCCCACAGCAACCTCAGCAGCCCACAGCTTCTAGTCCTCAACAGCCTGGGGAGCAGGTATGGGTTTTCTAGCCTTCCACATGCTTTTACCATAGACTTTATAACATTTTTTTTTTGTATTCCAAGCGTATTTCATGTGCTTTTGTTTAATTTATTGGAACAAACATTTCTTGTACTGTTTTTCTTTGTTAACAGTAGTAGCTCTCAGTTATTGGGTGCCTATTTGTAATAAAACAGCCAAAGTGAACAGAGAATGTCACCTGCATCTTGCATAGTAGGAATTCAGTCAGATAAATGACTCTTGCTAATAGCCACACAGTGAGCAGCAGAGCCAGGGCTTCAAACCCAGGTCTTTCTGCCCTGATGGCCCATGTATTTTCTACGCAGTCATCATCTTTCTGTTTATAGGATTTTATTGCTATTGGTGTAGAGATGTCCCTGTTATGACATCATAGGGCAGTGGGAACACAGACAAAAACAAATGCTTGTACACTGCCAAACAGAATGAAATTGAATAAGAGCTGCAGTGAATTAAAGTAGAAGAAGGAACTACAAGTGTTTCTAAACCTTGGCTACACTTTGGAAGCATCTGGGAAACTAAAAAGTACTGATTTCTGGGTCTCATCCCCAGAGTTTCTCTAGCTCACAGTTAAATTATATGAAATGTTCACCATTAATCCCTTTGCCCAGGTTTCCCAGTCAAGTCTTAGTTGGATACAGCTCATCCTCTGGTAGATTGTTCTGGAAAGGCACATTCAGAACTATTTTTTTTTTTTATTCTTAACACATTAAGGATTGTTTAGATATAAAATCCTTGATTTGCTTTCTTTCAATTTAAAAAAAAATTTTTAACTTGTAAAATACATATAATTTATCATTTCAACCATTTTTAAATGTGCAGCTCAGTAGTGTTAAATATATTCACATTGTTGCGCAACAGATTTCTGGAACTTCTTCATCTTGCAAAACTTGACTCTATATCCAGTACATAACAATTTCCAATTTCCCCTTCTCACCTGTTGGCAACCACCATTCTACTTTATGTTTCTATGTGTTTGACTACTCAAGGTACTTCATGTAAGTGAAATCATATATTTTTTTATCCTTTTGTGTCTGGCTTATTTGTCCTTTTTGTTTCTTAGCATAAAGTGAAACAAGGTTCATCCATGTTGTAGCATGTGTCAGAATCTCCTTCTTTTTTAATGCTGAGCAGTATTCATATATACCATATTTTGTTTATCCATTCATGCATTGATGGATACTTAGGTAGCTTCCATCTTTTGGCTATTATGGATAATGCTGGTGTGAGCATAGGTATAGTTATCTCTTTGAGACTCTGTTTTCAATTCTTTTGGATGTATACCAAGAAATCAGATTGCTGAGTCATGTGGTAATTCTATTTTTAATTTTTTAAGAAGAACCATACTGTTTTCCATAGTGGCTGTACCATTTTACATCATTCCCATCAACAGCACACAAAGGTTCTGCCTAATGTGTCCATATCCTTGCCACCGTTTTATTTTCTGGTGGTGGTGGTTGTTTGGGGCATTTTTTTTTTTTATAGCAGCTATCCTCATGGGTGTAAGGTAATAATATGCATTTCCTTAATGATTAGTGATGTGGAACATCTTTTCATATGCTTCTTGGACATTTGTGTATCTTCTTTAGAGAAAAGTCTTTTCAGCTCCTTTGCCCATTTTTAATCAGGTTATTTTGTTGTCATTGTTGGATTTTAGTTTTTCATGTATTTTTTTTATATATATCTCAGATATATGATTTGCATATATTTTCTCTCATTCATGGGTTGCCTTTTCACTCTTTTGATTGTATCCTTTGCACAAAATTTTTTAATTTTGATATAGTCCATTTTATCTGTTTTTACTTTTATTGCCTGTGCTTTTGGTATCATATTGAAGATCATTGCCAAATCTAGTGTCACGAAACTTTTTCACTGTCTTCTATAGTTTTTGGTCTCTTTCTTCAAATTTATTGAAAATGCTTCCTAGTATTGACTTGCTTTGTATGTTTTTGAGAAATCTGACACCAGTCTAATTATCTTGCTCTTAAATAAGTTTATTTATTTAACCATTTTGCTTAGAGGCTCTGAAAGTTTATCTTTGAAGTCTAATATTTTCACTTAAATATGTGTCAGAATCGATCTTTTCATGTCTCTCCTGTGAATCCTTTTAATGTGTAGATTCAGGTCTTGATTTCTCGAACATTTTCTTGGATTATACTTGTCTAGTTTCTTAAAGTGGAAGCTTAGATTATTGGATTGAGGTTTTTTCCTAAAATAAACATTTATCGTTACACATTTCCTTCTCAGTACTGCTTATATTAGATCAAGTTATTTAATGGTGGTGTTTAGGTCTTCTACATCCATACTGACTTTCTTTCTACATGTTCTGAAGTGTTGAAGTCTTTCACCAAAACTGGAAATTTCTATCTGTCCTTTTGGTTCTATCAGTTTTGCTAAAGGTTACTTTTTGAGGCTGTTTTTTTAGTTGCACACACATTTAGGATTGTCATGATCTTGTTTAATTGACCCCTTATCGTTAATAAATGACCATTATCTCTGGTATTATTAGTAGTTCTTGCTTCTTTTCATTAATGTTAGCTTAGTATACCTTTTTCCATCCTTTTGGTTTTAGTCTGAATCTTTTTATTTCTTAGTGTTTGCATTTTTTATTCAAGGTGTTTAGTCATTATTACAGCTTGTTTGTGACTTTAATTCCATTGGTGGTGGTGTCTCATAATCTTGTTAAGATTGTAGGGTGTTTTTAGGGAGGAAATTTCTATCAGCTGGGGTTTTTTGCATTTTGGGATTGTTTGGTTTATGATAGCTATTATGGAAGTGATATGCTCTGCTGTTTTGTTTTCTATTGTTCATTTCATAAACTGGGTTTCAAGTTTAAGAGTGTCCCCTTACTGTCAGCTCTGTGCTCTTTGGCACAGTTTCTTTCTATACCCAGGGAGGGCCCCTCAAGATAAATATAACTTTTGAAATGTTTGGCTTGCATTTATACTGAAATGTTATTTCTGACATTATTTTAGGTGGTATCAAAGAATGTCTTTTGCAAAGTTTTTCATTTTGATGACGTCCAAGTTAATAGTTTCTTTCTATAGGGAATGCACTTTAAGTGTCACGTCCAGGAATTCTTTACCTAGCCTTAGGTCCCAAAGATTTTCTCCTATGTTTTCTTCTGACTGTTTTATAGTTTCCTGTTTTAAATCTTGATCCATTGTCCGTTTTGTATAAGAGAGTTACAGGTCCAGTTTTTGTGTTTTTTTTTTTTTGGCCTATGAATATGCAATTGCTCCAACACAAGTTGTTGAAAAAGTTATTCTTCCTCAATTGAATTACTTTTGCACCTTTCAGAAGTCATTTGGCTCTATTTGTGTGGGGCTGTTTTTGAGTTCTGTTTTGTTCCATTAATGATCTATGTGTCTTCCTCAGTCAATACCACACTGTCTTGATCACTGTAGATTATGTAGTAAGTCTATGTCTTCTCCACTTTATTGTTTTTCAAAATTGTTGTAGCTAGTCTAGATCCTTTACTTTTCCATATAAATTTTAGAATCATCTTGTCTGTATCTACAAAACACCTTGCTGGAATTTTTAAAGGAGTTAAATTTATCTATCAGTTTGCGGGAGAATTGTCATCTTTATTACATGCGTCTTCCACTCCATGAAAATAGTATGTCCCTATCTAAAATCAATGTTTTATAGTTTTTGGCATACAAGTCCTATATATGTTTTGTTAGATTTATACCTGAGGTTTTCTTGGGTTTTTTTTTTTTTGTGAGCCATTGTGAATGGTATTATTTTTAATTTGTTTCCACATGTTCGTTACTAGTATATAGTATTGATTTTTGTGTGTTGATCCTGTATTCTGCAATCCTACAGAACTTACTATTCTAGGACCTTTTTTATAGATTCCTCTGGATTTCCTAGACAGTTGTGCCATTTGTAAATAAGGACCGTTTTCTTTTTTCTTTTACAATCTCTTTGCCTTTTATTTCTGTTTCTTGACTTACTCTGCTGGCTAGAAGTTCCAGTACTATGTTTATGTTACAAAGGATGTTTTAGGCTTCAAAAAATTGTTTTAATAAGGTTTTATAAAAGCTTTAGGGATTATTAATATAGCAAACAATAAGTACAGATTCAATTCTGAAAACAAGTTTTCTTTTTTCAAAATGCTATAAATTTATTCTTGCTTATTTTAAATATCTTTGAAGTTTTTCCCTTACGTTATTCTTTTTACAAGACCTAATCTAATATTGTTTTTTCTTATACAGAAAAAAAATTCCAACTCCTTTTCACCAACTCAAAACTGTTTTTCCTTTTTATATAAGTCATTACTGTTTTTTTATTCAGGGTTCTGAACAAGGTTCAACCAGTCAAGAACAGACCTTATCTGCTCAGCAAGCTGCTGTTATTAACCTTACTGGAGTAGGGAGTTTTATGCAGTCACAGGCAGCTGGTAGGTATTTTCATAACTTTATCTGTTGAATTTACTGGAAGTATCTAATCTATTTGGGATCTCACCCCTTAAAAGTTTTCTTTTCCTTACCTTGTAAGCAGTAATCAGGGAAAAGTAAAGTTGTATTTAATGTGTGAACTATTAAATTGATTAACTAATGACTGTCTTGAGATTTTTTTTTTCATTAATTTGACAGTTGATTAATTAAAAGAGCTTTGACTTTTTCCCTCATGTCAAAGTTTACTGGTAAAACTTTACATAATTATCCAACTTCCTAGGAAGCTACCAAGGCTGTTTTCAATATGTGCTAGCAGTTGTCTTAGTTATCTTAATAACTTTAAAGTTTTCCTGGGTTATTGAGACTATATTTTTCTTGATCACATAATCTTTTGTCTCATTCTGGTAGCTTGTGGTTGTATAAATGACTTAAATCTTAATGGTTAGTAGTATAACTTCTGTAAACCACTTTTGTCATTTGAAAAAAATGACATTAAACTAATTACTGTTCACCACTTCAGCAGATTTGTGAGCCACAGTTACCTTTAGTGATTATCCTATCAATTAAAGACAATAATTCTAACTTCATATTTAATTGAAACCAGTAAGACATGTGTATAAGAAAGTTATGATAGAGTTTGAAGATTGAGTGATTGTGTTCCAATATTTTGACATTATTATCACTGCGGACTTACTATAATGGCTTTAGAATTCCTGTACAACTTCCAGTGTCTGAATTTAGGAGTCTTTTAGAATAGAATAATCAAGGTCTTTATTTTGGAAATAACTAATTCTTACAAAAAGTAATAATTCAGAGCTGTGAATTTCCAAATGTAAATTTATAATTATATGCCTTTACCACACAAGTTATAAATTTCCTAAAATACCTGTAATGTTAGTGGAAAGAACTCTAGGCTGAAAAATGATGGGAATGTTAGGAACAGATTTGCCACTGAATACTTTGAGTCAGTGTCACTTAAACCATGTTGTAGGTCTTAAATGTCCTTATCTGTAAAATGAGTGTTGAACTGATTACTATCCTCCTACTCAGCTCTAAAAATAATAATGCAGTCTCAGTTCAACCCCTTTGTTGTTAACAGCATAGTCTGATACTCATTGCAGCATCTTTTGTTTAAAACAATTGTCTACCACGTGTCTCATTATGATAGCTTGGATTTGCCATCCCTCCTTTCCTACTTTGTTGGTTATATTTTAATAACATACTCTTATTTTATATTTAAAAGAAAGTCTTCTAAACAAAATAGCAGCAGTATCAAATTTCACTGAACTGCAAGAGAAGAGAGGAAGGGATACAGTGCTTTGGCACACCTGCACTCCCTTCCCTTTCCTTGTCCAGAAAGTGCCATCAACTAACAGGAGACTATACTAAATTTATTCTGAAATGTCTATGATTTGATACTTAAGATTAATCATACTGCTAACTTTTCTATTATTTCATTTTCTGTGTTGTCCTTTTCTAACCCTGGTAGCCTTCAAACTTTTTGACTGGCCTGCTTTCCCCTTCTCCTCTCTGTAGTGTTGTCTCAGCTTGGCTCTGCCGAGAACAGACCTGAGCAAAGCCTTCCTCAGCAGAGATTCCAGCTCTCCTCTGCCTTTCAACAGCAGCAGCAACAGATACAAGTAATCCAGCAACTTCACTCTGATTACATTTTTAAAGATACTCAGCTCCAAAAGTACCTCAGAATACCTTGCTTTAGTTTTATATTACTGTCTTTTAAGACTATACAGTAATTGGTAAATAATTTAGCAAATTTTTATTTAAAAGTCTGACATTTTAGCCAGTCAACTTGGAGCACTGAATATATTTTGTACATTTAAGCCATACTCTTTTCCTAATTTAAAATCTTTCATGAAGTGCTGGTGGCACATTAATTAACATACTTTTCTAGCTTGCAGTATATTTTGAAATAGACAGTTGAGTACCAATTGTTGTCTTTCTAATATTGTACTGCAGAAAAGTATTCCTATTAGTAACTGTCACACCTGTTTATTTAGAAAAATGTTATACCATTATTTTAGGAAGGAAAGTCAGCATAACATAGTTGACTATCTTGATATTCAGGGTGGTTTTATATTGTTATCAACTATCATTATACAACAAAATGGTAACTGAAGTTGCTGAGTTACTGCAATATAGACTGGCAGGGCAAAGTAACAGACATAATTTTGAAGTTTGCCAAGAATCATTTTTAAAGCCCTCAGCAGGCTTCTGTGCCACTGGTGCTGTTTGACTGTGCATTGTCTCAATGTGGTATAGTCCCTTTTTGTTATCTTGGTGCTTTCTCCCTTTCAGTTTTGTTGTTTTCGTCACTCTCAGGAAAAGCATCTTTCCACACCTACCTGCATTTAACATAACTTGATGTTTTTTTCCCTCCCTTTTGCAGCAGTTGCGATTCTTGCAGCATCAAATGGCTATGGCAGCAGCAGCAGCACAAACAGCTCAGCTACATCGTCATCGGCATACAGGCAGCCAGTCAAAAAGTAAAATGAAGAGAGGCACGCCAACCACTCCAAAATTCTGAGTCTTGCATTATTTTTTTGAACACAAGAGCATTGAATCAAAAGGATTGAGTTTCTACTTCATTTTTCTTTTTTAATGTGTCAGTATTTTACATTGCTAGATGTACAAACTTTATACAGAAGCACAACCCTATGATTTTTAAATAAAAACAGGGAAATGGTTTAAAAAACTAGGGTTGATTTGGCTAAGTCATTGCTTTTTAAAAATGGTTTCACGGTACATAAATATATATGGAAGTGACCTAAGAAATACTAGAAACATGCTTCAGAAGAATGTAGTTTGATATTTATTTAGTATAAAAGGTTTGTGCACAGTGCAACAAATACAATTTTTACAAATCTGTTTTGAAAACGTGGTGGCTATTTATTTGGGTTTCATACTCTTAATTACTTCGTCCATCAGTTTTTTTACTTCTTTGTGTCTTGTAACTGCTCGACTCATACAGTCCTGCAGTTTAGCTCCAGTCAGTCCACTTCCACCTGAAAAATGGTGCCAGTACTTTAATCAGTTATCTTACTTTGTAAAACATCAACATCATGTCAAATTGTAAAAAAAAAAAAAAAAAAAATGGAAAATGTAAATCAGGGGTATGGTCTCATGAACTGCATGTTAATGTCTTAACAAGACCTCCAGGGGATTCTGATATATGCCATAAGTTTAAGAACCACTGCTAAACAACATAAAAATGTAAGGAATTTCAGGTGGCAAGGAAACTACAGTAAATTTACCTTAGGTAAATAACAAAATATCCCACATTTCATTTGGTCCTCCATAATATAAAGCTCACACTGAGTTTTCACCCATATATATATTTAGACTTGAAGTGGCAGGAACATGCCTGGTTTGTGAAGACAACAGAGCTTGCCTTCCTCATCCATTACTATTGTTAAGGTTCCAGTTGCCAGATGTTCCTCCTCTCCAGTGGGGTCAACTATGAGCAAAGTGCTATAAGAAGAAAAAGTATAATTTACCAATCTGTGTAACAAATTTTACTTTACTAAATATACTACCTGCATTTTAGCCTAGGTATTGATGTCAGATACAAGAGCTAGAATAGAACTGGTAGGAAAACAGGAAAGTTAATAGCAACCTATAATCTAATACTTGCAAGAAATTTTGCTCTTCAGTTTGTAAATATATTACAGTACTTCGCATATTTTAGATAGATTCAGGTAAGTCTTTAGTGAAAGAATTGAAAATTAACATCACACAGGGTTAAGTAAACCAAGGAAAAGGTAAAGTAAGCGTAGAATTGATCATTCAAATCAGAATGTTTATGAAAGTGGACAGGTTGACCAGAAATAATTGTGCAGGGACAAGTATAAATACAATGTCAGGGCAAACTAGGATATACGATCACCTTAGGCATTTCCTGAAGAGTTAAAAGGCAGAATAACAATCCATTACCTTAACCTTAAATATAGAAATTGTTTTTTACATTTGATTAACTTACTCATCAAACACAGCAAAGGAAGTTGCAACTGGATGAGTTCTAATATTCAAATAATTTTTTGTCTTTAAATTAACTTCTGCTAAAGCAGTTTCTTCATTTATAGTAACTTCAGGCAACTGTACTAGGAAAAGGGCAAATACGTAAAGTCAGTCTCTACTATTAAATAGTTTCTATGCTTTGTTAATTCACTTTTCCCTCCATTTTACTTGTCCAGAACATTCTTTTAAAAAAAAATCTTAGAACTAAGGTAAATACAGTGGATATAAATATTGTTTTTCAGAACATATGCCATTCCTGCCTAGCACCTAGTTCATTTTTTTAAAAAAATGTTTTAGAAAACCAAAATTTTTTTTGTTTGTTTTAATTTTTAGAGACAGGTGTCTTGCTATCTTGCCCAGGCTGGAATCAAAGTCCTGGGCTCAAGCAAGCCTCCTGCCTCACCCTCCCAAGTAGCTTGGACTACAGTTAATGTGCCACCACACCTAGCTTAATCAAAATGATTATTAATAGATAACATGTCTGGCCACTTTCTATATGCCAGGTACTATTTTAGGCATTTTCACATTTTAATTGTATTCATTAATCATCAACAGTCTTACTAAGTTAGTACTATTTATCCCCATTTGTTACAGATAACGTAACCAGCATAGAATGGTAGAGCCAGAATTCAAACTTCAGTCCTTGCTTTAAAAACTATACAGTAATAATGCCATGCTTAGTACTTTTTCTACCTCCATTTAGTTGTATTATCTGCAGTGATAGAGAATATGCACAAGTCACTAAAATCCATAACAAATCAGTTTACCTAGACTTCTTACTGAGGGAATTTACTATTACTATGGCCTAACAGTAAAAACAATACAATCCATACCACTCCTTTTAGCAACATAACATAAAAAAACTTAGGGAATACTTGCAGATCTTCACCAATCACCTAGCCTGTAGTCACAACTCTTATTGCCCCATATTGCTATTTGGGAAGGATTGTAGTCCTAATCCGAATATTAATAGATGGATACAGTCAAAGCAACACTAAAAGGCATTCAGTTAGAGAATATAAAACTTCTAAGTATATTTGGAAAGTTATGTCAGTATTATGTCTATTAATTTAGAAACCCATGAATGATAGCTAAATCTTAAAAATCATTTTAAAAGTTTATTGAGCAAATGTACAGTAAAAGTTTCACTAACCAGAACATTCTGACCCATTAGTAGGAACACTGCCTTAAAGGTTGCTTACCATTTTTTAAAGCTGCTAACAAAGCAAATGTGCAGGCATCCAAAATGTTTCCATCATAGTCAAGGCAAATGAGATCACAGTATAGAACCCAAGCAAGCTAAAATAGAGTATACACAATAGGAAATTAAAGCCTTCTGATGGGTAGAACATGCCATTTGCTTAGACTTAAGAACCACAGAACCCTCAGACAATCAAGATAATAACCTTCAAGGCTCAAAAACTTTAAAAAATGCTTTACCCTTTGTACAACAGAAAACCAAGAAAGTGGACAGGTTTTGTGAAAGCTGGCTTTTGACTACCAAGCTGACAAGTAACAAACATCTCCATTCACCTCAAGGGGAATTATAATAGATGTAGAAGAAATTTCATTCTTGCAGGGTTAGCAGATGAGGGAAATGTTTTTTGAAAGCCTTAGCTAAAACTCAAAATGTATTTTCCCATAGAAATGTTAATACATGAAGTGTTTAGGTTTTACAGCGCTAATAAATCAGTATATGATCTAATAGGAAAAGCTCTCTAGGTTCTAATCAACCTCGTTCTATGTTTTCAAATAAACTTTTGGAATACTGTGTGGATTCACCTTAAACACATTAGCATGATCAGAAATTAATCTGCTATAAGCAATAAAAAACGACTGCATTTTTCTCTAAAAGGGGAAAAAATTACCTCAGCTTAAAAGGTAGCTCCCAGACAGGCAGTAAGTCAGTCATACTTGTTTGTTTTTTATAAAATATATAATTTAAGACTGATTTTTTTTTTTATTGAATTCCATCTAAAATCTATCAATACATCCACATTTAAGGCTACTGTGGTTTGTGTTGAGATTTCCCTGTTCACTTCCCCCCCACCCCCAAAAACACTTAAGAAGTAATAAAACTTGTAGCTTCTCTATTCATTCCTCTTACCTTTCCTGGAGAAATGCATAAGTCCTCTTTCTGAATTATCTGTGAACTTGATTTAATGACAAAAGAGCACAGTAAATGAAAGGTCAAAAACTATCTGAAAATGAATCCTAGTAAAATTTTACCATGTGTTCTTACTTTTCAATGACGTCCGCAATGAATTGGCTAGCCACTTGGGCCTCTTCTCCAGGAGGTCCAGACCGAAATCTTGATGAACACAGGGGTGGTAGATCCACATTAGGAACTGAAAGAAACACTCTACAGCTGTGAACTAAACTAAACCCTCTGGTTTACTGAAGTGTCAAAGGTATTAGCAATACACACTAAAGGCAATTGTGGCCATGAATATAGGCTTTTCCAAGTAGAATGCTTTGTAACATTATAATTAATTATATTCTATCTGGTCTCTGTAAGACTCCCAGGCTTAGATAAAATGAAATTTATATTTTTGACTTTCTTCCATGCAAATTTTTTAAAAATCTGTATTAGGCCTCATTCCTCCTAAATCCTTCACAAAAGTTTTCCTGATTTTTTTCAAAACAGCTCCATCTGTTACAGAAGATAGCCCCTCTGCTCACACCCAACTTTTTTACATTTGAAAAATGTTGGTTCTTACTATAAAGAACAAATGGTCCAAAACAAGAAAAAAAAATCGCATAGTGTTCTGAAATGAAGAATCTCTACGGAAACAAAAGTTTGCACGGACAGCCCTTTGGCTAAAAAAATTCTATTTTCTTCGTTGATAACATCTGAATGTACAAACACAATTTGACCAAGTTTGATATGGGTTAAATTTATGAAGTCCTATTAATCTTCCTATTATGATATCTTCTGCTAAAATACATAGAAAACTTCGGAGAATGTGATTCAATACTATTTATTTCTGAATGTTAGGAATAATTTTCTTTACCTCAATTCAACTACTAGGACTTAAAGTACAATTATTATTAAACATATTAAAGGATTTGTATTAGAATTACAAAATCATTTAACTTACCAACATATCCTTTATCGGGAGCATCTGTTGGTGGTGCTGCAAATTCCTACAAAAGTAAAAGAAATGTTTCCTACTGAACAAAGCTACTAAAAAATTGTGAAGATAGTTTAGCAATCAGTTATGCATGGCTCTACCAAAGACCATGCAAGTTAACTACCACATCATGAGCTATGCTTAGGGGATTGTGTTAGGGGCTCTAAGGACATTAGCACTGAACCTCAAAGTATCTCTGCAAGGTAAGAAGGCAGTATAGTACAGTTGACTACACTATAGTGCTGCTCATCAAGATTCCCTGGGGATCTTTTCATTGGGTTTCTGCCCCACCCTCCCTTCTACTCATTCAGTAAACAAGAATCTGAATTTAATCCCCAGGTGATCTGACAGCCAGATTTAGGAACTGGTGGTACAGTGGTCAAGAGGAAAAGCTATGCAGTGAGTACTATCCCAGTTCAAATGTCGCACACTTACTGGCTGAGAGACTTGGGGCAAGTTATTTAACCTCTAACCTTTAACTTCCTCATCTGTAATGTCTACTCCTAAGGCTCAAATGAGATATGCCATTAAGTCCCTAGCATAAAACCTGGCAAGAAGTACTCATATCTTACTGTTAGATGTTACCCCAGCTTTACTGAGAAGAATCTGAACTGAGGTTAAGCAACACAGGGTGTAGTGTAGTCAAAAAAGCACAGGCTTTGGTGTCAGATTTATGTTATAATTTCTACTTATGAGCCTTGTGTACATGGACAAGTTACTGAACCTTGTCTGTAAAACAGGAGACGGAGGGAAATAACAAATGATTGTTCTGAAGATTAAACTGGATAATTCTGTAAAGCACCTAATAAGGTCCCTGGAACACAGCAGGTACTCAGTAGACAGTAGCTCCTATTCCTCAAACTTTTCTTTTGAACAGTCTCAATTTTCCACAAATTTACACAGATTAAATGCCGTCCCTGGCTTAAGAGATGTCACCAAAAATCTCAATTTATCAAACGATACAACCAAATTCTTTAAAAATTAAAAGTGATAAAGATTTAAAAAGTTTCATTTCAGTACACTTGACAAATATTCATAAATTATAATAAGAGTCATTAGACAGGTTGTATTATCTAATATTGATAGGTGAAAGCTCTTGGGAAACTAAAATACTAAAAAACTGATACCTGACTGCTTTATCAGCAGAATTATAGGTGTACGTTACAATCTAATAAATACACGAAGCTAATTTGGTAACTCAAATCTCAACAGAACATACGTTAGACATACCGCTTTAACTCCACAAATTACTGTAGTATTTCCCAGCTTCACTAAAGCAGAACCATCTGCAGTACTAATTGAACCTGAAAAGATAAGTATTTAAGCAAAATGAAAAGTCCATGGAAGGAAAACAGCTACAGAATTATCTATATGATAATTAAAATTAAATTTTAGTTTGCTAAAGCTTACAATTATCTTGCAACACATCTCAGTTGCTTATGAAAATTTGTTCCATGTTCAGGTCATTCATTTTGTAATTATTTACACCATTTAAAATTAATGTTTTAAGAATTATTCACTTGTCCTTGAATTTGACTTAATCGTTTTTCATTTAGTCACAGAGCTGTTGTACAGATAAAAATCTCTTGACACAAAATCATCAAATCTCTTAGATATGTTTGAATTTAGCAGAAAAACTGTTTAAGTGGTACACAGAATAAGAGTTGGAAATGTCATACAGTTAAAACTGGAAAATATATCCTCACCTATGTTGACAGTTGTGGTTCTAAATTCACCAAGTTCCCTTCCATCAGGACGGCAGTTCTCTTTCTAAATAAATATAATGTTTATATGAATATAGATTACATCTGTCACATTTTACTCAATATATATTACATATTTTACAAAACACCAGGGGAAACACATTAAACCTCTTTACTTCAAATGAATTAAATTACCTGAAGTTTATCTTTAAAAGCAGCATATGTTATCAAAAGGTATAACACGCACATAACCATCTTTACTCACCAGAAATCTCCTGTAATACTCCAGAGGTTCCACGGTTCTGAAACACGTGTTAAAATATATCTGAGGTAAGTTAATGAATCTTAACAGAAATCCAGAAACCGGGAAAGATCTTAAGTGTGGTGATGCTGCATAAATCTCCACAATTTGTAACTAAAAGTAATTACAGAAAGTAGAAATCCTTGTAGTAGCAATCACATTCACTGCTGTGACCCTAAATAGACTGGAGTCCACAGCCCTTTGAAGTCTTTAAAAGAGGATTAGTCCAGGTGTTAAAATAATCCTTTCATTCTTGCTGTAAAGTAGGGACTCTGAAATTAGTGATCATGAAAGAGTTACATCTTATCAGCTAATTCAGGCAATGGGGGGAAAAAGTTACATATCTATTTTCACTGTAACTGAAATTTAGCATATTCTTCAATTACGAAGGCCCTCCCACCGTCTCCTGCTTCGGTGGAGAAAGAAAAGGAACCCTGGCGGCGTTAGCCTCCAGGTGAAAAAATCTCAGTTTAGGGTTAAAGGAAACACCATCCGCCAGCCACCGACACTCACTTGAACCCAGCCGCCATCTTCCCGCCCGCGCGCCTGCGCCTGCGCCTGCGCCGCTCCGCCTCCGCGCGCCTGCGCCAGCCGTACCGCCCGAGCGCCCTCTCCGCCGCCGTACTTTCGACACCGACGCCCCGGCCCTGCTGCCTCTGCAGGAGACGCCCAAGGCCGGGATGCAACAAGAGTGGTCCTGGGCCCGCCTTCGCTTCGACTTTCCCTAGCCAGACGCTCGTCTAGGTTTCCTTTCCTTGGACGTATTTTGACGAATCTGCTCTTAGAGAAGTGACTAGGTGTCCCTCTTTGGAAAAAAGCTGGTTCTGTAGCTCAGGATAACGCCAGCAAGAGAAAACAGGATTTATAGCGAAAAATCAAACATTGCATGTGGCGTATTATTCCAATATTTCTCTGTCTTTTTCCCGCCTGTGTCTTAGGCTGGGCCCTGGCCTTGCCTCTTTCCAGGAGGTAAAGGGCTCCCTGCTCCAGACCTGAGAAACGTGAACTTTGTGTGCGCTCATTATCCCCACCAGGTTACACTTTGCAGGTCCTGAGCTGGCTCCAGAGGATCAGCTTGTGTTGTAGACTATGTCGTGGCTGGACGCTTCCATCTCGCGCCTAGGTAGAGTTGCCAGATAAAATACAGGACATCCAATTAAACTTAAATGTAGATAAACAGTGATATTTTTTAGTATGAGCATGCCCCAAGTAGTGCATGCTATTAGTCGTTACCATAAGCCAGGGGGAGCGGAGAAAGTTTTAGAGTTAGATAGTGGTGATAGCTAGCTACACAGCATTGTGAGTGTTCTTAATGCTGCTGACTGTATCGTACACTTAAAATGGTTAAAATGGCAAATTTTGGTTTAGCTTACCACAATTTAAAAAAAAATTAATAGACCAAAAGCCTTTAAACGGATGAATTGTATGGTATGTGAATATCTCAATCAGGCTGTTAAAAATTCTTAGTTTCTTATATGAAATTCAAATTATGGGGACGCCTTGTTATTTTACTTGCTAAATGCGGTAACCCTCCTAGGGAACCTAGCGCCCGCTTCTCCATAGACTGGGCGCTTAGCACACGAGACTGCGTGTTTTCCGCCTCGCCACGCGGGGGCAGTGTGGGCGGCGGGCGCCCTGCCGGCGCGGCCTCTGGCGGCGGGGGGCGGGACTGTAAGGGCGCGCTTCCGCGTGTGTGTAGGCCCGGGATAGGGCGGCGGGCGGTGGCGGCCTCGGCATGGAGGATGGCTTCGCTCCTGTTACAGCTGGCGGTGCTCGGCGTCGCGCTGGTGGCCGCAGCCCTCGTAGTGGTGAGGACAGGGGGTGGGGAACGGCGCGGGCTGGCGCTCGCCGCCGTCCTGGAGACTGCGCTCCCCAGGCGTCCCTTCCGCCGCGCTGCCGGCTCTTTGATACGTCCCTTTTCACCCAGCGTCTCTCTAATTCTTGTCCCCAGAATTTCCTCTCCTGGAATTTTACTCCCCTTTTCTCCGGTTCTTTATTTTTCTCTTAGAACCTTATCTCCCTATGTGCTCAGAGCCTTGTGAGTTTTTTCACGTCGGCACGCGCCCTCCCAGCCTTCCATCCCCCGCCCACCCGGCCTGTCAGCCTTGACCTCTCCCATACTTTCCCCTCGGCCTGCATCCCCTGCAGTTCTGGGGCCACCCGCGGAGGGCTCGAGCCCCCAGAAGGGGTGTGCTCTCTAGACTCTCCCTTTCCCTGGCGTGGTTAAGCAGATATAGGAAGTGGTGATGGAGCACTGTTACAGATCGGGGCAAATCAGTCGCAGGGGGAGCAAGAGAGACAAGCCCTAGGCCTCCTCAGGTTGCCATATGTCTGGGGGTCCTTGTGTCCTACAGTTAAACACCCTAAATAGACTGCCTCTAAACGAGGCAGGACGATAGGATGCAAACTCAGTTTTCTTTGCCATTGCTCTGGAAACAGAAAAACATTGGTGAAGACTTGCACTTGCTGATCCATAAGTGATAGAAAATTTGCCAAGTGAACTCTCTCCAACATAATTTGGAATGATCCTACCAGCTAGTTAGTAAGTGGATGGGATTTCAGGTTCCTTGGCGTTCAGATTAGCTGTCGAGACAGGACTACCAGGAAGGCCACCATGCCAGCTGTCCCCAACCTTTTTGGCACCAGGGACCAGTGTCATGGAAGACAGTTTTTCCACGGATTGGAAGGGGGGAGGAATGGGATGGTTTTGGTATGATTCAAGTGCATTACATTTATCGTGCACTTTATTATTATTACATTGTAATATATAATAAAGTAATTATACAACTCACCATAACGCAGAATCTAATGCTGCCACTGATTTGACAGGAGGCAGAGCTCAGGCGGTGATGGGACTGATGGGGAACCACTGTAAGTACAGATGAAGCTTCTCTCAGTTTGCCTGGGCTCACCTCCTGCTGTGCAGCTGGGTGCGTAACAGGCCACAGGAGCAGTACTGGTTCACAGCCTGGAGGTTGGGGAGCCCCGGCACTATGCCATCTTCTCAGAGAGTGTATAAATTTACAGTTTAGGAGCAGTTTAGATAGAGAAAATGCAATGCATCCTGACTTCTTTGTTGATATGTGTCTGGATGAAGGAGGAGTCCTCTCTAGCCCTTAATAGTATGTAGAGATTGCAGGTTTTTGAGCAAACCAGGTTTTCAGTGGGGCAGAGTTTGACACAATCCTAGATCGAAGCTGCCTTACGTACAATTCGTTGCACAGATTTAAGTGTGTATATTATGAGATTGTACTGACTGTGTAATCCCACCAGTTTGAAGTGATGATAAGAGCAACCATTTATTTAGTACGGTACTTAACTGTATGTTGGGTGTTGTACTCAGTTTAGTAGGGGTTATCTCATTTGATCTGTAAAACAATACTGTGACAAATATTATTAGCTTCATTTCACTGGTGAGGAAAACAGGTTGGAGAAATGAGCTCATATACTCAAATGTCAGACAGCTAGTGGAACTCAGTTTTTTTTTAATGCCAGAGCAAGAAATTTAAAAAACCAAACAAAAACCTCATCTTATTTTCCCTATGTATCCACTCGCCATTCATACTTTTCTCCTCACCTCACCTCCTTTCTGAATTATTTTAAAACAAATCCAAGACACATTTTACCTGTAAATCCTCAGCATTTATTTCTAACAGATAAGGACCTTCTCTTTAAAATACCACAATAAGGTGATCACAGATGTTTTTGAAAGTTTAACTGTTCTGTGATTTCAAATGCCCCTTCAGTTTAAATGCTTTCAATTATCTCATATAGTCTCAGCATATTTTTATATTATTTTTTTATTATTATTTTTTAGACACAGTGTCTCTCTCTGTTGCCCAGGCTGAATTGCAGCAAGGTGATCATAGCTCACTGCATCCTTGAACTCCTGGGCCCAGGCTCTTTTCTCAGCCTCCCAAATACATAGGACCACTATGCCCAGCTAATGTTTGTATTTTTTTGTGGAGACAGGTCTGGCTATGTTGCCCAGGCTGGTCTTGAGCTCCTGGCCTGAAGCAATCCTCCCAGAGTGCTGGGATTTACAGGCATGAGCTTGGCCTATGTCTTAATATATATGTCTCAGTTTGGTCCAGTCGAGATCTAGAGACTTGATCAAATGCATGTTTGGGTTTTTTAATGAAGAAAAATGTGTGAGTGCTGCTTACTACTTGCCCATGTTATCACATCAGGAGGCCTGTAATGGCTGGCTGTCTCTGGTGTAAAGATGGATCAGTGGGTTCAGGTGTTGTCAGCCAGACCTACCTGTTATAAAGTTTGTCATCAGCCTAATGGTTTTAGCAGTCCTTGAGGATCATTACCTAGATGCTTTATTTCACTGTGGCTGCAAAGTAGAATATTCTAATTGTATCATTCCTTCTTAATTTATTAACTAGAATTTTATATATTCAGTCACCCTGAAATACTACTTATATATGACATGAAAGATAAAAGGCAAGTTTTTAAAATAATGAGATGGTTCCCCAGCATCTTACAAAGGTGACCAATTTTTATTTTTTGTATCATTGTGAATTCATGATTTAAAATATTTTTCATGTGTTTTGATCCATCACAATAATTATTCTTTTTGCTGCTCAAATCCTCCCATCATGGGCCAGTGGGAGTCCCTTCAAATTGACTACTTTGTCCTTTTGACTCAGCCCTTATAATCATTATTAGCGTTTTCACTTTCTGGTATGACATGCTATTGGACCATTTTACATTGCCTGCCCCAGATCTGATTTAGTCATCCTCTTAGAACACTGGTTGCTTTTAGTGAGAAATTGAATTTAGAAATCACAGTCTGAACACCAGGGTACAGAGCGTGAACTGCTGCTCTGGGTACTGCCTCTGCGTTCATACTAATCAGAAGCGTATTTAGTTTCTGTTTGTACCCAATAGAATATTATTAAATATAAGTAGTCATCGAATTCCAAATGAGTAACATTCCAAAAATATGTAGATTGTTTTGAAAGCAGAAAATGTACCAACAGAAACAATGTTACAAAGAATGTTTATTTCCAAAGCTACCTCCCAGAGCATACGGAAGGGAGCCTACAAGTTTTGGTACTTTACTCCAGAAAGTACTATTTCCCAAATTCGTATTTGGGATAAGTATCAAAAACATTAAGCATTACTGGTTCCTACTCTGGGGGTCAGGGGAATCTTCCGTTCATATTCTGGGTCTGTCTGGTCCTGGATGGGAAGTCTGTCCTCACCCCATACATTCCAACTACAATATGAACTTGTCCTCTGTCACGTGTAGGCTCCAAGTAGGGGCGGTGGCCCACTGTGTGTGTGCGTGAGTGCATGTGTGCTAGAGATCAGGGTTTCAGGGCATCTAAGTAGACTGGACTTCCTGTAGTGACTGTTCCCTATTACATCTGGGGTGAGGCCTGGGAAATGACAGACGGGAAGAAACTAAGAGACTCCAAAGGCATTAGCTCTGTATTAATGGAAAAAAAGGACAGTCATCAGATCATGAGTAGAGGAATAATTAGGAGACTGACTGTCTAGTTTTCGAGTCACCTCCAGACCATTTTTAATGAATGAAAAACAGTATTCCATGAAAAAAAATCATGTAGATGACGTAGTCTAACAAATAAAAAAAAAAAAGTCAGCATAACATAATTTCCTTTTTTTATGTGTGCCTGCTTTTAGATTTTCATTGTTGCATTTGTAACTGCTACAAAAATGCCATCACTTCATCGACATGAAGAAGAGAAGTTCTTCTTAAATGCCAAAGGCCAGAAGGAAACTTTACCCAGCATATGGGACTCACCTACCAAACAACTTTCTGTTGTTGTGCCTTCATACAATGAAGAAAAACGGTGTAAGCCCTATTTAATTTTTTTGGTAAGGGATAATTTGAGAAGATAAAGAAATTTAAAGTATTTGACTTCACTGCCTTTGCCAGAACATTAATAGATGTGAGCCGTGGTGAGGGTATAGTGGGTCGTTGTCGTGGTTCAGAAGAGGGAAAGTGAATATTCTCTGCATAAACAGGACAGCATCCTGAGGCAGTGGGCCCGAAGTGTTCCAGAGAAGTGACGAGCAAAATGTGAGCAGCAGACAGGCATTCCAGATGGGCATGGTCATGGGGGGAAGTCCCAGAGGGGCTTATTAGATTATTGGGACTTTTTCCACATTTAAACTGAGTGTGCTGGGCTTGGAAAATAATTTTCAAAAGCAATGTTTATTGTATTTTTTTTCTTTAAGTGCCTGTGATGATGGATGAAGCTCTGGGCTATCTAGAGAAGAGACAGGTATCACGTTTTTTTCTTTTAAATTGATGCTCCAGTTAAAACTAGATCAGGTCATCAACTTGTGGACCCCAAGCTAGATGCAGTGTGAGAGGCAGTACTGGCCCTGCCCTGATGGCCGGGCCACCCACTGCTCAGCTCGTTGCTAACGGGCAAGCCCAGCACATAGCACACTACTGCTGGGGCAAGTGGGTGACCCCAGGACAAACCAGAAGGCTGAAATTTCTGTTCCCTCCTACCTACTTTTTATCCTCTCTTTCCTGATGATATATTTAAAATTGAGTGACAGTGCATATCAGCAGACTTTCTATTAATATAATGGCACAATGCTGTTTTTACTTTTGTGACTTTTAAGAAAGCTATACTTTTTGAAGACTTAAGTTGAAATTATTTTTTGTATTTCTTTATTATTCTCAAGATTCCCCCCTCACATATTCTCCTCTTCTTTTCCATATGTAAAGAGAAGAAAAGTCATATACAACCCTCTTTTATAACATCAGCTGCCATTGGAATCTCCTTGGAGAGGTTAAAAATTAAGTGAGTTTTTACAGCCGGTTCTTTTTTTAAAAAAATTTCTTTGTTTTGATGATTCACTGAAAGAACAGGGGCCATATTACCTACTCCAAAAATTAAATTTAAAGAAAAGAGGAAGGGAACTGAGCCTTTATTATGTGTGAGGCTGCTTCTTCAATTACAACTAATCTTCCACCAGCCACATGGACCAGGTTGTTCTGTTCTTTTTTTTAAAATAAGAAAATGGGCCAAAAAAGTTAAGGTGCCCGAGGTCATCAGGCTAAGAAGTGCTGCAGCCAAGGTGGAAGTCTCTCTGACTTCAAACCTCACTCGCTTTTTCCTCGTACACTTGTAGCCTGTCACAGATGTGCTGTGGCACCACAAGTACCCGGCTTCTTCTACCGACGTGGTACAGGGTGGATGGGGGAAGAGTAGCAGAGAGATCTAGTCAGTATTCACCCTTGCCCCTACTCGGTATCTTTCCTTTTTTGTTCTTTGCCTTTTTATTTTATGTGGTTTGTGCAGTAATATTTATATTCAAATTTATACATATCAACACTGAATTGTTTTTTAAATTACATAGAGTTTTATTAGAATTCTTGATGGCTGTTATGCCAAATTGTGTTATTATGTTATTTTTGCTTCTTGCAGAAACAAGATCCTACGTTCACTTATGAGGTGATAGTAGTTGATGATGGCAGTAAAGACCAGACTTCAAAGGTAAATACACTTGCTTTTAGAATTGCCAATAGATAGAAAATATAGAATAATGTAGCACATGTGAAATCTCATTTCCATTCACCAGAGGACCCTAAAACTGTGCCTAATCTTCATTGTTATAGTGTGGGCATTGGAAAAAACAGATTTCATTTATGGAAAGATGGAGAATATACCAGCTGTTCCTCTGCTCTATAAGACCAGGGAAGCTTTGAAGATCACCAGATAGGGAGGGAACATACCTGACAACATTTCTCCCTGGCCTCTACGGAATCCTCTTTGCCTACCAATTTATGCTTCCTTTTTCCTAAGCATAGTCCTTTCCCTATGCACCACCTTGCATTACTATTTTTCAAGCAGTCATACAAATAGGAAGCTGCCTTCATATTTACCACTGGGAATCAGGTGTGTCCTTTGGCACACCCTGTCTAGGTTTACCCCAGGAGGTGCCACCATCTCAAGGCCTTATCCCTTTTCATTCCTGCATTCGTAGACCTGTACCTGCCTGGCGCAGCTGCACTCGTCTTTGTAGTAGCACATTTATTTAATCTCACCAGTGTCCCTCGTCAGCTACTCTCCAAACACCTAAATGTTTTTGTTATTAAGAATGCCTCACATTTTCTTTTTTGACATTCATGTTTCTATAATAAAAGATTCATTTATGATACTCTTAATAGTCTTGTTAAATAGCACCATAATAGACCTTAAAGTAAATGTACAGAGAAATAATCCGTTCACTTGATTATTCATCAGTTAGTGATTTTTGTTAAATACTAGCTGTGCATGAAGTGCCAGACACTGGATGGGCCATACAAACACAGGAGCCCGCCCCTTTGTGGAAGGACTCTCAGGGCAGTCGTGTGGCAGGCCCACAAATTATGTAATGCCGGTAAAAAGTGGGGCCAAAGGTAGAATGCTTTAAAGAATTTGAGAGAAAGGAAATGACCTTTGAACTAACCCTTCAAGGTTGGTTACAACTAGGAGCATGGAGGATGGTATACTCAGATTGAAAAATTAGGTAAACAAAGGCATAGAGGCCAGAAAGCATTGGTGGGATCTGGTTTAGGAAGAATAATTGCTGCACTTCGAATAGTGAGTGTGACATGAAAGTTATGAACACAAACTGTCTCAGCAGTTTATTAATACGTGAAGAGAATAACATCGAAAATAAAGACTAGGCACTTGCATCTGAGATTACAGAAGTAGCCTCAACCCAGCAGAGGAAAAGTAGCTTGTCCTGAGGATCACTTTTGTGGTGGCCCGTGGCCCGTTGAGTGGCAGGCTGCTCTCCTGGAAAGATAAGAGATACCCTTTCCTTAGTAGGACAGGAGCGGAACTGGTTAGCACTTGGCCCTACTGCTCCCAAGTTTGGAAGAAACTGGAAGTTCGAAGTCACGTTTAGTAGAAGTTTTTATTTTTTTTTTTAAAAAGAAACCAGTTCCCCCTAAGTTGAATATTTATTGATTGCGTGTTAAACGTCTCACAGTCTGAGTGAGTGGTATTAGGAAAATTTCAGATATAGTTCTTGTTCTTGAGGGGTTTCAGGCTAAGGAGTACAGTACAAGAGAATATTGTAGTTGTACAGTGACATTTATTATGTCCTTAAATTATATATCAGGAAGATGAATAAGCACTTAATATGAACTCAGTTCACAAATGGTGGGCAAGTGACAGCTGCCGGAGGATGGCATACTGTAGAGCTTCAACATGCATCTATTCCAAACAGGTGTGGCTTCAACAATGTTTGCTTTCTTCAAATCTAGATACCATGATTTTCTTTTTCTTTTCAGAGACACGGTCTCACTCTATTGCCCCGGCTGGAGTGCAGTGGTGCGATCATAGATCATTGCAGTCTTGAACTAACTCCTGAGTTCAGGCAGTCCTCCTGCCTCAGCCTCCCAAGATACCATGCTCTTTAGGGGGAGCCTTTCATCCTGACCTAGTAAAGTTCTTTTGGGTTCACTCAGCTTGCACAATGACTTTGTCTTCCTGGTTTTGGAGTCTTGTGATGACTATCAACCTTTGTGCCATTTCAGGGTAAACGTCAATAGCACAAATAAATTGTTCTTTGAATAGACATTTCTTGAGCTGCTGAGCAGGAGTCAAGGGCTCTGACTGGTACTGGAATACAAAGATGCAAGACTTCTCTCTGCCTTGAAGGAGTTTGCATCTTATAGCAGAGACAAGTAATTAAAGCACAATGTGTTTGGTATTTTTATCAGTTGGGAGAGTAGCTTAGATAATAAAGGCATTTAACACATTGACTGCCACACTGTGAAAAAAAAATGTTTTCCTTGGGGCCATGGTGTTTTATTATGAAAATGAAATAAAAATTTCAAAAACAAAACAATGCTTTCTAATTAAATGAAAAATTTGTTATTGACTTCTGTTCATTTAATCCACATTTTTAGAATTTTCAACATTAACTATAACAATAAGAACATCAGCAAGTAAGATTTTCACGAACCAACTGTAGGGTTTTGCCCAGGTTCTGCTTCACAAGGCCCTGGGCTCGAAACTAGCATGAGTTAAATACAACTCACATGGCAGTTAATGTGTTAATTATCTCATGCCAGGAAGTCTGGACATAGTAGATTCTAGTGTTGGCTCAGCATTTAAACTGTGAAGTTGCCGGGTCCATAGCTTCTTGGTTTTCACACACTCATCACGAAATGGCCACAGCTCTGAATATTCCGTATCCTGAAGCAATAAGAGACAGCCAGGCCTTTAAGCATCTGTGTGCCTCTCTCCTTTTTAACTAGGAATAAAAATCTTTTCCAGAAGTCCCTACTCCTCTCTCCCTCCCTCCAGTCGACGCCCACTACCATACCCAGAGTTCATGAGCCAAAACTTGGTGACATGACCACCCAGGCATGCCAGGGAGGCGGCAGAAGTACTTGGCAAAGAGGACTTGGAGCAATCCTGGTTCCTCCCCTAGGGCTTCAGTTGCCACTGTGCAGGATCAGGCCTGTAATGACAAAGAAGAAGGAGGCGTTGTTTGTTGGGTAGGCAGCTAGCTAGCGGCACCTGCCACAGTGCTACATACAGTAGGAGTGTGTACAAAGGACCATGGCTGCACTGATCAATTCCAGACTGTGGCAGGCACTAGAAATATTAATCTTTGCTGTTAAGTAGCTAACACCCTAGTTGGGAAAGTCTACAGTTGCATTATGTGATGAGTAAAGTAACAGTTGAATGAGAAAATGCTTTAGGAGTATATATTATTATTAGATTTATACTTTCCTTTTTCCTGGGGTAAGGTGAGGATGGGCATGGAAGCTAGGAAAAGGAAATGGTGTTTCAGCTGAGTCTTAAGCTGGCCTGATAGGTGAAGAAGCTAGAAGGTAGTGTTCCAGGAAAAGGCATAGAAGTGTGAGAGCATGGTATGTTCTGGAAATCTCAAATACTGTTGATGTATAAGGTACTAATGGGGCAGCCTCAGAAACTGGCTAAAAAGGTTAGGTGAGGGCCACATCACAAAGGGTCTCTCATGCCATGATAAGGAACTCATACTAAGCAATAGGTCGTCATTGAGGATGTTGGAACAGGGCAAACATGAACCGATTTCCATATTAGAAAGGTTACTCATAAACTTTGGGGAATGAATTGGGGAGTCAGGCTAGAGACGTGGGGACTTCAGGGGATAAGGCCCTGAATGAGGTCAGTAAGATATGGGGATGGCATGGAGCTGAGAGGCATTCGAGAAATCAATTTGATGAGTTATAGTAGCCAGGGAATTGTGACATGTGATAGAAATGGAAAGTGATTGGTCAGGCTTTTAGCTTGAGCAACTTGGGAGGTGGTGATGCCATTTGCTGCAGTGGGGAATATGGACTGAGCAGGAATAGGAGGAGGAGATGAATGAAATTCTGTGGTGTCTGTAGGTGACCCAGGAGAGAAGCCTGGACTATAGACAGGCATTTGAGATTTGTTATGTAAGTGGTAATTAAACCCATGCAGTGGCTCCCACTGAGCTTATGTATTGAGAAGAGAAGATGGCCCAGGGTTGCCCAAAAGCTGTGTGGTCATACAGGGTAGGGTTGGTCCTTGTAGGGATTATCAGCATTTAAGGAGCAAGTTGAGCAAAAGGAGTTCGTGATGAAAACTGAAGAGGAACAGTTAGAGGAGGAGGGCAGACACCAGATAAAGATGACTTTAAAGCTGTATGGAAATGACTATCAGAAGGGAGGGTGCCTTTGATGGAGTAAAGGTAAATAGAAAGGGCGTGTGGAAAAAAAGCAAAGGGTGTGAGCCGTGCTACAATGGATGTATCCATGTAACAAAAATACCCTCTTAATATTTTGAAATTAAAGAGAAAAAGACCAAAAAAATTTAAAAATTTAAATGTTAAAAAAAAGAATAAATGAGTGATGGAGAAATGCAGATGGCATATGTGTATCATTGTTTCATGACTTTGATGAGAGAGTGGTGGCAGTCGCGAAAGATAATTGTGAAGTCAAAGGGAAGATTATAGGATGCTTGTGGCTTTAGCAAGTTTGAGGCTGTGGACCCAGTGGAGAGAGGAAGAGATTGAAGATTCAGAAGAGAAGGACAAGTCACAGTATACATACCTGCTGAGAGAGAGGACCTTGAGTGAAAAAAATTGAGGGGAAATGGTCCAGGATACAAACAACCTCTCTGGGGAATAACTGCTGACTTGAACAAGTAAACACGTCTCTAACCAGTATTGAGGGCCCATCACAAGTGTGTACCACTCAGTTAGCACACAACTTTTGTTTTTTCTAGCAGCTCAGTGGCTTAGGTAGAGGAATCAAGAGAAGATCACTACCTATTCTGGTGATTCCCTGTAGGAAATTGAATTGTGACTTCAGCCTAGCAGGTCAGTGCCATATCCTGGCACCAGGAATTCTACGACTCTTCTGGGCCACCAAAATGTACAGTGGGTATAATCTTGTCACAAGAAGGGGTGAACTTCAATAGCAGTGTTTGAGCCAAAATGAGAAACCCAGTTTATATAACTCTCTTAGAGTCCGACTTAATCTTATTCTGACTTTTATATAATTTGACAGGTAGCTTTTAAATATTGCCAGAGATATGGAAGTGACAAAATACGAGTGATAACGCTGGTGAAGAATCGTGGGAAAGGCGGAGCTGTTAGGATGGTAATACATATTCTCAACATCTTTTATCTAAAAGAGGTATTTTGAAATAACCTCGTTTGCAGACTTATACATGTACGTTCTACAGCTGGCTGGGTGAATACCAGCAATTCAAGTTAGTGACAATATATTCTTAATAAATAACTTCATACGTTTTTAATCAAATCTAAAAATATGTCATACTATAAAATACTGGGTGATTAATAAAAATACATTGTATCTTAATCAAAGTTTAAAATGTTATCTACCTCTGTGTATGTTTAATATAATCACCAGATAATAAGATTATGTGATTTTTATTTTTTATTTATTATTTATTTATTTATTGCAATTTACAAAACGCTTTTGTGTTTTACTGTATGAAGGCACTGTGTTATGCTTGATAGTGTGAACAAAGATGAATCTGACTTGGTTCTACCATGATGAGATGTGTAGTATAAGCATTTGCATAAGTAAAAAAGAAGGTGACTGTACTTATGAGAGGCATACAGACGGAGTGTTAAGAAAGAAGACGTTACTTTCAGCTGAGGTATATCAGGTAGGAATCAAGATACACTGAAAGAAAGTTCAAAAATCAAGATATGTGAAAGAAAACCCATATAATAGTGCCTTAAATTACTTAGAGGTTTCCTTACTTATATTTCCCCCATAAAAAGAAGTCTAGAGTTAGGCACTCCAGGACTTGTTCAGCAATTCCACAGTGTCATCAGAAACCTGGGCTTCTACCTTTTCACTCCCTCTTCCTCATGCACACAAGGTGATTCCTGGAGCACTAGCTATTGCATCCACATTCCAAACAGGAAGGAGAAGGGCAGAGTTTAAAAGAGGCATGCCAGCTGGATTGACCCTTTTTAAAGAGCTTTCCTAGAAGCTCCGCCTGATAACTTTTACTTACATTTTATAGGCCAGAATAGTGTCACAGGGCCACCCCTGTTTCCAAGGAAGGCTGAGCATTGTTTCTTTAACATTTTTATTCCCAACCAAACCAGGAAGGAAGAAGGAGAGAGTAGGTCTTGGGTAGGTAACTAGCAGTCTCAGCCATATGAGAGAAATAGCAGATTTCACAGAAGAGATGTCATTGAAGCCAGGGTTCCAACGGTGGTGAACACCAGCTTCCATGTGCCGATTGTTTATTTTGAACTGGAGAGTAAATTAACCACTTCAACATAATTATGACATGTAATCCTCCTCACAGTGTCCCATGAGCTTGGTGCTGTTATTTTGATTCCATGTATAGATGAGGAAAGTGGGGCATAGATAGGTAAAGTAACTTATCCAAAGTCACACAGATGTTGAGGTAGAGTCAAGATTTGGGTTAAGTTAATTTAACTCTGAAATCCATGCTCTTAACCCCTCTGATAACTCTATAAATAAAGATTTGAGAAAAGGGCATGCTATTCAGCAAAGCCAGAAAAAACAGAAGTAGGAACTCTTGGGGATATGTACTAGAAACAGTGATTTACTCTGATGGGGTCACAGTATATGTGAAAGAGAGAGAAGGTGATTGATGCAATATCATCAATTTATATGGGCTTTAAATCTATCCATTTGTTTATTCAGCCAATATTACACTTTATTAGAGATAACCGAGATGAAAGACACCAATTCTATCCTTGAGATATCACAGCTTAGTAGGGAAACAGACCATTGCCATATAGTGTTGTAAATGCTATTATACAATACAACAGAAGTATATGCAAATGTTGGCACCACCCTCCATCTGGAAGAAGCAGAAAAGACTTCCCAGGGGAGGTAAATTCTGAACGGAGTCTTCAAGGACGGTTAGGACTTACCCACACAAAAAAAGTTGTGGGGGACGGGGAGCTTAGCAGAGAACGAGCATGACCACAGGCACAGAGGTGTGAAGGAACAAGCCACAGTAAAGGACCCACTCGTGCTTCATGTGGCTGGGCTGTAGCGATAAGGCTGGAGGGGCAGGTGAGTTCAGATCACGAACTGTAGACTAGGGGCTTTTAAACTTTTTACCATTGACTGAGTGACACTTAAAAATTAATCAGCCAGCAGTGAGTGTGGCATTGTAGGGCAAGGTATAATGAATATTCATTTGGATTAAGATAATGACACGAGAGAAGAAAAGGTGGGGACAAATGTGGTTGCTATTAAAAGAGGTAGAATTAGATCTGGTGAGCGGGGAGAAGAATGAGTACCAGTGGCCTTGGGTAAGGGGGAGGATGATGATGATGATGCCATTAATAGAAAGAATGAAACACTGGAGGGGGAGCTGGTGTGAGAGGCAATATGTTGAGTTTGAGCCATATTACATTCGAGGTTACAAGTAGTGGTATCCAGAAGAGCGAGAGGGTGTGAGTGAGCTATCCACGTATGTCAGCTGATAGTTGAAAGCCATTACCCTGGCAAGGAAGAAGTCATAGAGAAAAAGGAGAACCGGGAAGTTCCTTGAGGAAATGAGGCACATGAGAAATAGTCAGAGGGCATAAAGGATGATTGAGGAAACATGGATGGGAGCCAGCCGCTACGGTCAACTACTTTTTCAAGGAGTTTGGCAATGATGTGAAGGCCACAGGTAGAATGGGAAAGTAGGCTTAAGCATGTGTGAGGGCTCTAGGCAGTCTTCCATTAATGCTAAATAATATCTTCCAGTTCACCCTTCCCATGTATCATTGAAATAATTAGTCACTTGTGTTTTTCTTTTTCCATTTCAAACTAATAGCTTTAGTTTTTATACCTTGTAATGTTTTCTTTTTTCTAAAATTTCATATATGTTGTTCAGATGTTAAATATAACGTTTTTATTTCTGCTTTTTTTATACATATTCTAATGGACGTGATAAAAAGACATTACAGATACTGATTAGCAGGCTTATTTATACCAAAGAATAAATGATCTCATTTCTGCCTATATTTGTAGATATCTTGTCTATATTTTACTGTATCAAGCCATAAATATAGTTACACTTAAGAAATAAATTCATTCAAACACACCATAGAAATTAACAATTGATGTGCAGGTTATTTCTATGTGAAATACGCACTCATTATAGAGCCATAATTTGCACAAAGACCATTCAGTTAAAAATTAAGTGACGTAATTTTGCTAAGTGTCAGATGCCTTAAATGACATAAAATAACATTTGGATATAACTATAATTTTTAAATTTTAGTGACATTCTGTATTTCTTTATTCAAGTAATTTAATATACTTTAGATACTATAATAAAGAATGCTAAACATCTATTATCTTATGATGTATTTCATAGCAAGTCTATATGTTAGATTGTTCAACCTGTTCATAAACATGTTCTTTATATGTGGTTCCAAACAGCCCTGGATCCCTTTTAAGCATTATGACACATATAAAATACATATATATTAAGTATTTTACTTTTTTATTCTTAGCAATGTAGAATATCTTTAGTTTGTCCAAACCTATTTTATTATGTTGATATTTTTCAAGGTATTAGTAGTATGACCTCACAAAGTTTTTAAAATAATAAAGATAGGCAATAAATAGATTTAGAGGGAATCTTATCAATTTACAGTAATTTATTTTCAGTGAACTTTGGTCTCTTGCCATCTCATACCTAATATTTCACTGTTAGGTATTTTAAGTAAAACAGAACAAACTGAAATATTGAGTTTAACCTTAATTTTAAGCAATTTTCCTTTACTTGAAATTTTTAAATACAGGGTGTGTTCAGTTCTCGAGGAGAAAAGATCCTTATGGCAGATGCTGATGGAGCCACAAAGTTTCCAGATGTCGAGAAATTAGAAAAGGGACTAAATGATCTACAGCCCTGGCCTGTGAGTATAAGAATATAGTTTAAATGACATTCGATCAAGAATACAGGGGGTCTAATGTAAAATTAAAAGTGAATTTACCTGTAAGTTTAAAAATTGGGAGTTTTTAGTGTGAAATTCTTGCATAAATATTACAGTCCTAAAGAAGAGCTGATCATTTTGTTACAAACATTGACTGATTTTATGAGATTTTGTTGACAATTACTTATTTAATATTGTGGCCATTTTTCTGTCTTGATTTCTAATTGCTTCTACCAAAGTTTTAATATTTATTATGCATATTCACTTAAGGCTTTTATTTAAAAGCATAGGCCAGATTTTATTTAAAAAGAGACTTCCAAGTAAAGATGTGAAATGAAGCTGGATCACAGAATGCATTTTTTGATGAAACAACAACAGGATCACAAGCAGCAACCACTCATAAAAGATTATGTAAAACTTCATGCTATAACTTCAAAAAGTAGAAGTCAAGGAAAGAGAGAAAATCCTAGTGTCATTCTCCCACCTTTCAAAAGTCATTTAGAGAAAGAAGGTGAATTTGCCAAATCCTGAGCTTTTTACCAAATACCTCCCAATCTGGAAAGAGTCAAACAGAAAGAAATAGCACTCTTGGACAACATCAAACAATACACCTACCTACCATCACACTATGTGGCAGGATTTCAGCAGAAGCAAGAAAACTTGCTAGGGCTTGCTATTTTTAGGACTTAAAGCTAACTAGGAGGCACAGACCCATGCGACTAAATCCATTACTCAGTGGAATGTGCCCTGGTATGGAGCACTTGACGAAATCTCAGGAGAGCAAGGGGAACCCAAATAACCCACCAAAGCCACATAGAGCTCCAAAGGAGGGTCCTTCCTCCTTCAACCCCCATGCCAGGTATAATACTCAGGCCTTGAAACTCTAGTTTAGAGGGGGAAAAGGTAGAAGTATGTCAAGGAG
Source organism: Indri indri (assembly GCA_004363605.1). Classification (NCBI taxonomy): domain Eukaryota; kingdom Metazoa; phylum Chordata; class Mammalia; order Primates; family Indriidae; genus Indri; species Indri indri. The sequence goes on from RJWJ010002193.1 coordinate 105,945, forward strand.
AATTCACCTGTTCTGTAGGAGAGCTGCCCATGTTAATCATGGCAAAATGAAGAATAAATGGCAGCTACACCAGCACATTACTACAAGAAAAGAATTAAAGAAAGTTTCATAAAAAGAAAGATAAACCCCACCTGAAAGATAGTGTAATCCAAGGAAAAGGACAAAATTACATGCGAGCATTTTGGCTAAAGAAATAATACTTAATGAAAATGAGAATTCAACAACACAGGTGTTCAAAGGTGAGATGACAAGACAAGAATGATATTAAAAGAGAAATTACAGAACTAAGGAAACAGATTGAGAGCCAAAATAAGATCAATAAATAGAACTATCTATGAATAAAATAGACCTAGTTTAGAACTGAATGTTATCTATATATTTATTAAAATAATCTCTTCATTATAGCAAAAACTAAACAGAAAAAAGTAAACATATATACAAAACCCCCAAAATTTAATAATTATTAAAAAACTCACTGTATATCTTACTTCCTAGAAATATTTACTTATTTAATTTTACCGTTTGTGAAGTTTTGCTTCTCCCCACACCATCACCCATCCCAACTCCCCTTTATTGCTAACAGATACTATTTTTAAGATACTAAGTGAATTAATATAATGCTTAAAAGAATTAGCTGTAAAAAATATCCTTTACACCTGCACTGTTCAAAACAGTGGCCACTAGCCACATGTGGCTACTTAAATTTAAATTTAGATTAAATAAAAATTTATTTCCTCAGGCTCATGGGCCACATTTCACACACTTGCGGCTAGCAGCTACCTTATT